>SKCR01037944.1:0-147209 GCA_019454045.1 Zanthoxylum bungeanum | reverse complement strand
CAGGAAAGCGATTTTGATTTATAACTGACACATTTCATAAATGAAATATACAGTTATTTTCAAGCATTTTCAAAATGGATTTACCACGGCAACAGGTAAAAGGTCGAACCGTTATTAACATAATGTTGATAACGACACCTTTTCCGTCAAAAGCCCAGCTTTGTACGTTGGTATGTTGCCTTCCATGTATGTCTTCCTTGAAGACGTTTAATGTACCAATAGGAACAATGCCTTGTGGTACAACAACTAGTATCCAAAATAGTTGTTATACATGAAATCCATTTCGGATTAATGGCACTTTGCCATAACAGGGAGTCGACACCTCGTATCACTTCCTCTAAACGTAGTCGGATGGTACAGCTCCATAAGATTGACATCTTTATGGGGTGAGATCAGAAACCCATACCCTAGGTTGTTTTCTGACTCTATCCGATCTACTAGTTTCTTGTGTATTTGAAGATTAATGGTATAGATTCATCATAGATGAACTATTTGTGTTCCATTAAGGACTTCGTGCCTTGAACTGTTACTCCGATTTTCATCGAGTATCACTATCCTCCCACTGACCACTGCATATCGGTATTCCTCTCAGGAAAACCGCATGGTGAGCAACAATTACATTGTTCTCTTGATGTGGATTTATAAGTACTATACTTAAGGTTTCCCTTAGGATAACCTATATAGGCACTTATCCAATTTGGGTCCTTAGTTGGTATATAACCAAACGTTATGCCTGGCATACCCAAATTATCAGGAATGAGAAACCCGTTTCTTTCCTGTTCATATCCTATATGATATCTGTCAAATAGATTTATATGGAACCTTATTCTAAATAAGTTTTGCACTGTTAATACAT
Source organism: Zanthoxylum bungeanum (assembly GCA_019454045.1). Lineage (NCBI taxonomy): Eukaryota > Viridiplantae > Streptophyta > Magnoliopsida > Sapindales > Rutaceae > Zanthoxylum > Zanthoxylum bungeanum. Next base: position 146,353 of record SKCR01037944.1, on the reverse strand, counting down.
GTCCCATTGGTGGAAATAGTAGCTCAGAGCGACTCGTGATAAACCTTATCATGTCCAACAAAATTCGGTTTTGGTTCGGACACACCGTCTAACTGTCGTGTCACGGGAGGAGTCCTCATATGAAAGAATGCCGTACTCTTTCCTGTACGTATGAAACTTACTGCTTAAGTAATTTCCATTACGGTCTAACCGTAGCGGAATAATACTATAGCCGATCTGTTTATATACTTCGTGTCGAAAACTTCAAAAGTTTCCGATCTGTGTTCTTCAAAAGAAACACATAACGATAACGTGATGCTACATCCGTTAAGGTCACGAAATATTCATGTTCACATCTAGCCTGCTAGATATGGGCCCACTAACTTCACCATGAATAGGGCTAACAGATTGGTGGCCCTTTTACTATTACCAAGTAAATAGTATTTTAGGTATTTAACCTAATAAACTAGATTCGTAGACCTTATTTGAATAGTCAAATCAGTCCTAGTACCCACTCTTCAAAAGTGTGGATATACGAGTCTCGTTTAATTGTTTCCTAGACAACAATGCCACAAATAAGTCTCATTGATCAAATCAACTTGAGCTATTTATTTGTCATTTTATATGTTTGAGATTTTATATTATATTCAAAATATAAATTCTGTTATTTACATCTAATGTATTTATCTCAGTATCATCTTTATATAATGAAACACTTTAGTGTTCTAGAATATAAAGGTTTTATCCGCAACGGATTAAACACTGATATAGAGATAATGTTTCGAGTCAAACTAGTTACATCATAACATTTCCTAATTTAAGTACATACCCAAAGGGTAGTTCCTAAACTTAGGTATCTACGGTCGAAACAGCGACTTTCGTCCCGTTTCTGATTCGCAGAGAAATCTCGGCTTGAAGTCAGTATCCAACTCACAGCGGATTCTGAACATCAATACATATATGTATTATGTACCACACTAAGTATTTAAAATCCAATTTCAATACTATTAGTGAACATAACTTTGACAAATATTTTTAAAGTTAGAGCCTCGCCCCTTTCTTTAATTCCTTCGTGTCTTCCATATCCAAATGGTAGTCACTTTGGGATATGTCAATTATCTTTTCAATATTTCACAAACCTTTGGCCAAGCCTTGGGTTTCGGAATATTGAAACGATGTGCACCTTGTGCAACATGCCAATTGCAAACTTTGACTTTTCTCTACTAGAATAGTCAATTAATTCTCCAAGAATTTTGATTGCAACTTTAATACTTTTAAATCTAAAGATAGATTTATTATAAGTATTTAATTAAGCACTAAAGTCATCATCACATAAATCTTCCAAAGATTTTATGCTCTACTATTTGCTTAATTATGGGCTTAGTTATAACAAGTTATTTTATCAAATAAATTAACCTATTATTAATTCCTAATTGAATATTAAATCATTTAAAACATTAATCCAAGGATATATATATTTTAAATATTTAACTTTTAAATTCTTTCTTGATTTTATAGTCCAACTATTTAATCAATTTTAATAAGGTACTATTTATTATAATGATTACAATAATCCAATTATTTAATCAACTATAATTTTAATATTGATTATTATAATCCAATTATAAAATCAACTATCATTTTAATTCAATTATATGGATTACTATAATCTAATTATAAAATCAACTATATATTGAATGAGTTTGTATATAGTCCAACTATATTAATTTTTAAAACAACGTAAGATATTGACGAATGATATTTGTTTGAGCGTGTATGGCGAGTAATTGAACGAATGTTGCAAATTCAATACTTGCCTCCCACTATTTTTCGTCGAGCCTCTAACCCTCTGTGGAGTACTCGGGAAACCGTGTTTCCTAGTGGGCTAGGATCCTGTCAAATAACATACAACCTTGACTTTGGCCAACAAGCTGTATGCTACTTAACCAGGTAGATCTCACAGATCAATTGGATCCAATCCAATTCCCAGATCCGGTTAGGTGGACATCCAAGTCCTAACTAAACATATTACTTATGCCAATGTATCTAATACATTTTCTAACCTTATCCTCCGAATCATCTAGGCCTTGGCTTTGGCACAACAAACCTAAAGACTCCAGTTAAGCGGGACCCATTGACAAGGAAAGTTTCGTAATCAATGTCTTTGGACAAGAAGTGATCTTGACTTTGGCCAACAAATCACAACTTGGACTAGACACCGATGTGGAACAAAACTCTCATGATTCAAATACATCCAATTGACAAGGTCTTGACTTTGGCCAACAAACCAATGCCAATCAGATCTTGAACAAGAATCATTCAATGGAAGGATAATCGCTTAATATAAAACGAGGGTTTTTTCGCGTGAAAATTGGCTACCAATTTAATTATCTTTGTTAGGTCTCATCATCATACACCCTTAAACATGCATTCTAAATACATAATAAAGCGAGTATGAAATAAAATAATAATGATATGCGGATGGATATTTTACACATTGATCCTAGATCAAATCTCTCACTTTCTCACTCAAGCTAGCACTTGTACTACTTCTACCCGTTACACTACACTTCTAAAGAAACCTCATATACATAGAGGGGAATAGGTGAGAAGAGAATACAAGAGAAAGAAGGTGATAAGGCTGGACACGCAGGTCCAATTTAATAAATCGAATTTATTACAACAATTTCTAAAATTGCCCACCCATCTAATATCCATCCGATATACATTATTCATTCAACACAACCAAGTATTCACACATATAAGCATGCTATCAATCAATCTAATCAAATTAATTAATCTGATAATTAAGTGATCATCCAATGTTCAAACAACGAGATTTGATTTTGATCGAGTCAAACTCGTTATTGCGAATAAGTACTTAAAGTACGAATTCATGAATTAAATTAAACTACATTATTAAATCTAATTTAACATGTATTTAAAACTAATTCACTATTCAATTCCAAATTGAACATTACACTTTATTTAATAAACCTTTTACGATTTAAATTCCAAATTTGATCGTAACGCGTCTCAAAGACCGATTAACGTCCAACGTCTTATTCAATTAAAGTCCAATGGGCTTTTGATTGATTTCTTAAGGCGTGGACTTTTGGTCAACTCGGGTCAAACCGATAACCAAAGTCCAATCCGGGATTTACCCCATAAGCCCATAAATCAATCTTGGCCCATTAGGCCCATTGAACTTTAAAGGTTCATTAAGTCGCATTTGGGCTTTTTGGTTAAGGTTTTAGGCCCAATTGGATCCAATCCATTTGGCCTAAACCAAACTTGATAAATCAAGCCCAATTGGCCCAATTACAACATTAGAAGCCCAAATCCAATTAAAGCCTAAATAATTAAATTACACTAATCCAATTACGCAATTTAATTACCTAAAGTGCGTTACATGATTAATCGACTAAAACAATATTTCTAAAACACAATATTACTCCAATTAATCATGCTAAATTCATTATCACATGTCAAACACACAATATGAAAAATCAAACCCATTTACATGCTTTTAAGTCTCGGCCAAAAGAGGGATTTTGTGTCCGATTCGGTTTCGATCCAATCGAACCCACAATCGACATCAAATCACCATCCTAAATGATTTCACACACATCCAATGTCACAAATCAAAAACACCAAGACATTAGGGCATTACATGCATTCGGCCGGCCATCATAAGAATTTTGGGGTTTTTGTCCAATTCGAAATCCAATCCAATTCGATTCAAATTAACGTCAACCTAATCGATTCTAACTCATCAAATGAATCAAAAATCAAAAAATCCAAGATCCCAAAAATCCAATCAATTCGGCCATGGCATTAATTTTGGGGAAAATAATTCCAAATCATTTTTCATCAAATTAGTCCAACCAAAATGAAATTAAACATGTTATAAGCATACTCAAACAATCAATTTATCATCAAATCATACTCAAATTTTAAATCCCTAAAATTTCATGCTTCATATCACATTTTAAAAGATCAAATCAATGCATGAAAATGTAACACATTCTGCTTGCCACTCAGCTCTGATTCATTGTTGAGCTGTCTGTCCTCTAGTCTCGCATCTATGAAACACATCAACGGAGGTAGCGGAATACTCACATCGATCGGTTGAGTCGATTTGGAGACGATTCGAAGCCAAAAAGTCCACTGCCATTCACGCCCACTGCAGCAGTCCACTTCTTCAATTTTTCAGTTTTGAGCTGAGAAAACGGAGCTCCAAGCCTCGTCCGATGGATCCCGGCTCATGGGTGAACCTCCCTACCACCTTCGCAAGACTCGTAAGTGTGCTAGCACTTGAGTTTTTGCCACAAAAACCCACCCTTGCTCCCCTATGGCTCACGGCATTGCTTCCAAAACAGTCTCCATTTTATGTGTTTGGGCATGAGGAAGAAGGAGAGAAATGGTGAGAGAGAGAGATGTGTATTAGATACCAAATGCATTTTAAGTATATCTTATATACTTTGTTTGAAATTCAAAAGAATTTCACTTGCATTTGCCTTGCATTTGTATTTAAAAAGTCAAATAATTAAAGCAAACACTATTCACATTAACTTTAAGTCATGTCAACTTTATGTCAAGTGTCATGTCTTTTCCATCAATCAATCACTCACATCAATCAATCAAATGTCACATCACTCAAAGTGACGCTTGATTTGACGCTTGATGTGATGAATGACTTGACGTTAGATTTGATGCTTGATGTGACTTGCGTCGCAACACTCGAATTCGAAATACGAATGCGCTCGCAATCACACTCGGGCTCGGGTTCGCTAATTCTAAATTAACGATTTTTCCGTCGCGTCGTAATTAAGTGATTACGCCTAGCGAATTCACTATTCACGTCGCTAACGAATTAATTCTAAATTAATTCGTTCGCCCAAATTAAAATCTAATTTTAATTCTGCGTCGAAATCTAATTTCGTTTAATATATCGAATATATTAATTTACCGATTAATTCCAAATTAATCGTTATCTCTCTCTAGACGATATTTTATCCTAGATAAAATATCTCCGTAATTAATCCTAGATTAATTTTCTCTCTCTTCTATATAATCCCAGATTATTCAAGAGTGCGAGTTGTGCGTCATCGGTGGATTATCGGGAAGCGACCCATGAGATCTCCAGATAAGTTGGCTATAAATACGGTCGTCGGTGTAACCGAATCACGTACGTACCAAGTACTACGTTCTACCGATTTACGAGACAAGGTCGACTCCTAGCAAAGTACCAAGTCTACCCAATTCTCCGGACATATCCTTTTAAGAATATTTAGATCTATATCAAGCGTAGTATACTCACGTATTGTGCATATCGGCCCAGTATCGGATAGTCACGTGTTAGGGCTGGGGCTGGATAAGTGTCTGCCCCGTCCGAAACACATATCGGATGTCTGATAACTAGTCTCTATAATCGGATATTCATGACCTAGTCATAATATCACGATTGGATGCGCATCACTTAAGAGCACTAATACCGTATCCTGCGTGACATCATCTCCACTATGACTGGAGTGATACTTCCGTCTCGACATCACATCCAATACACTACGACTCTCTGATAAACCCAGAAGTGGTAGACACAGAACCGGTCAAAGCCCCCAACCACCAAAACCAAAGTTTATCGATTATCGTAAGTATTAGCGATGCAAGTCTCAGGTTAAGACTATACTCACCTACCTTGATTTCGGCCCCCATAGACACCTATTCATAATACCAATGGGATTCCGAAGGGTCTATCCAGAGCGAAGCTGTTTCCCGTACATCGGTGAAACACGACCTCCTATCGCACTTGCATAAGTCTCCAACACTTATATATATGAGAACTATGTCGTTGTGCCCTCACAACGCGCACAAGTGCAATACTAGCCTATTCCGCATTATCGATGTCCAGTCTCGATAATACTACGGCTAGGGATATTTAATGATTAATCCTTCGTGGACTGATACTGTCTCATATCATCTCAATCCAGGAACTAATCATAGGGACCTCTCTTCATTTATATATCTATGGTGATCTAATCACAAATGATGAGAGTGCAATTTCCTTGTTACATAGTTAATTTGCTACAACAACACAATGATCTGTGCAAATAGTGACGCTATGGGTCATATTATCCAACACCCAGAAGATCAGGAGAAAACTACATTTACATGTCTGTATGGTACTTTTGCTTTTCGTAGGATGCCATTTGGATTATGTATCGCCCCAGCCATATTTCAGTGTTGCATGATGGCCATTTTCTCAGATATGTTGGAGCAGAGTATAGAGGTATTCATGGATGACTTTTCTGTGTTTGGAGATTCTTTTGACCATTGCTTGCAAAATCTGGAACAGGTGTTACAAAGGTGCGAAGATACAAACCTGGTACTCAATTGGGAGAAATGCCACTTTATGGTGCAAGAAGGCATTGTTCTTGGACACCAGATCTCACAAAATGGAATCGAGGTAGACAAAGCAAAGATCGAGACTATTGAAAAACTACCTCCGCCAACATCTGTAAAAGGGATTCGGAGCTTTCTCGGACATGCTAGTTTTTACAAGAGATTTATCAAAGACTTTTCCAAGATTGCAAAACGTCTTTGCAATCTTCTGGAGAAGGATATGCCTTTTAATTTTTCAAAAGAATGCCATGAAGCTTTTGAAATCTTGAAACAGAAGTTGGTCTCTGCTCCCATCATAGTAGCACCAGACTGGACTCTTCCATTTGAAATGATGTGCGATGCTAGTGATTTTGCTGTAGGTGCAGTTTTGGGACAACGCAAAACAAAGATTTTCCACACCATTTATTACTCCAACAGAACTTTGAATAAAGCTCAACTCAACTACACAACCACTGAAAAGGAGCTGCTTGCAGTTGTGTTTGTTTTTGACAAATTTCACTTTATTTGCTGGGTCCCAAGTGGTGGTCTACACAGATCATTCAGTAATCAAATATCTGATCGCGAAGAAAGATGCTAAACCCAGATTGATCCGTTGGATACTTCTTCTGCAAGAATTCAACGTGGAGATTCGAGACAGGAAAAGGACAGAAAACCAAGTGGCAGATCATTTATCGAGGCTCGAGAATGGAGAAACAGCTGGCAAAGAACTTTCAATCAAAGAAACTTTTCTAGATGAACAGCTGTTTGTCATGAAACAACAGGAAGTCCCTTGGTATGCTGACTATGTCAACTACATTGTGTCAGGAAAATGGCCGTTGGAATGGACAACTCAGCAACGGAATAAGTTCTTCAAAGAAGTTAAGCACTATGTTTGGGATGAGCCGTTCCTGTTCAAACGCTGTGCTGATCAATTATTGAGACGATGCGTTCCACATGAGGAGGTCAACAGTGTTTTGTAGCATTTTCATTCATCACCATATGGCGGACACTTCAGCGGGAATAAAACTGCAGCAAAAGTCCTACAATCAGGTCTGTTCTGGCCCACTCTATTTAAAGATGCTTACTTTTTTCTCTTTAATGTGACAGGTGGCAGAGAACGGGCAATATCGAGAGAAGAAAATGAAGGACGTTGTAAAATATTTTGGAAGTGGAGATATTTGATGTGTGGGGAATTGATTTCATGGGACCCTTTGTGCCATCATTCGGAAATCTGTACATCCTGGTTGCTGTAGACTACATCTCCAAATGGATTGAAGCAATTGCACTGCCATCCAATGATTCAAAAGTGGTTATCAAATTCTAAAAAAGAATATTTTCACTCGGCTCGGAACACCTCGTGCAATTATCAGTGATAGTGGCACACATTTCTGCAACAGATATTTTGATGCACTCCTATCTAAATACAGAGTTACTCGCAAGGTTGCCATTGCTTACCATCCACAGTCAAATGGACAAGTTGAAGTTTCAAACAGGGAAATCAAAAGAATCTTGGAGAGAACGTTGGATCAACAATGAGAGACTGGTCTACAAAACTCGATGACGCATTATGGGCCTATCGGACAGCTTACAAGACACTCATTGATATGTCACCATATCGATTGGTGTTTGGGAAAGCATGCCATCTGCCAGTTAAACTTGAACACAAGGCATACTGGGCACTGAAGAAGTTGAATCTTGATCCACAAGCTACATAAGAGAAAAGACTCCACCAACTCATGAATTGGAGGAAGTTTCACCTGCAGGCCTATAAGAATGCCAAATTGTACAAAGAAAAGACCAAGAAATGGCATGATCGAAAAATAGTGCACAGACAGTTGGAACCGAGGCAGCAGGTGTTGTTGTAGCAACTCGAGGTTGAAACTTTTCCCTGGAAAGTTAAAATCAAGGTGGTCAGGTCCATTTTTGATCACTCAGGATCTACATATGGAGCTGTTAAGTTACTGGATCCCAATACTAACAACACATTCAAAGTTAACAGTCAGCGTGTTAAGGCACTACTGGGGAGAATCATTTGAGAGACAAAAGAAAGTGTCACACTTTCAGATCCAGCATAACGTTCGGGCAGTCAGGCTAACTGATGACTTTAAATTTAGCGCTAGCAGGGAGGCAACCCTGCAATCATTGTGTATAAATTGTAATTGTGTGATTGAATTTTGTGTGTTTAGTTTTACAGATTAAGTCATTTTAGGATGGAAGAAGTTCTCGTAAATCTTCACAAGCAATTTCCTTCTCTCCTAAAAAAATCTCTGATGAAAGTTTTACAAAGCTCGCTTGGAACGGATGAGACTATTGATGAGCAAAGGTATTCCTATTGAAATTCGTTGGTTTATTATTGAAGCACGAGTCGATTGGCAGGTGAATCCTCTAATCCTTTTATTTCACATCTGTCTGGTCTAGGAAGAAGTAACCTATGCTAAAAAGAGAAGAGCCAAAAGAATGTGTGTTTGTTACAAATGTGCTCGTATGTTTTGTGATACTCGTTGTCATTCTTTAATAATGGTGTCTGATAACCGCGAAGATAAGATTAATTTCATTAGAAATGGCTTGAGTAAGGAGTCTTGGATGACTATCTAAATCTCTTGAGACACATCCCATGGGATATGTGTATCATGAAATTCGTGTGTTTATGCACAATTCCAAAAGGAAAGACAACAATTAAGTCTCGGGAATCTGACTCAAAAAGACATTATTTGCCAATTTATAAGAAAATTGGATGGAAGCTTGTCTCTGACGCATAGACGTCAATCAAGCCACTAATTTTCTTGTACATATTATATCTCTTTATCTTTTCCTAATAATTGTGATTTGTTGTTTTTGTTTCCTTTTATTTTATCCGACAGGATCCAGACCTTTTTGACTATCACGATTTATTTTACTATTTAACTAATAAATTTGGCAGGTACTAGTGCTATTATTTTTACTCACCCTTTTCAGGTGTTATAAATTCAACTCATCATTGCACTTTTGAAGACATCCAGAGTAAAACATGGAAGCCGCTTCAAGAATACGGGTTGAAAACATATGTATGTTTTGCGGTATTAGTGTTGGTGTTAAACCACAATACGTAGAAGCAGCACAGGAATTGGGTCGAGTCTTAGCTGTAAGGAATATGCACTTAGTATATGGCAGAGGCAATCTTGGACTTATGGGGATCGTTTCAAAGGTCGTACAGGAGGAGGCAGTCAAGTCTTGGGAATCATTCCAAAACCTTTGGCAGAGGCAAATCTTATTGGACCATCAAACGGAGAAGAACTAGTTGTGCCAGGTATGTCTGAACGACTGGTAGAAATGATTAACTGTGTTGATGCTTTCATTGCTTTGCCAGGTGGTTTGGGTACATTGGAGGAAATTTTTTACAATGTTTTCTTGGGAAAACTTGAACATACACCAAAAACCACTATGATTGTACAATGTTGAGGGATTTTTTGATTTTCTTTGTGTATTTCTTGATGATGCTCGAAGAAATGGGTTCGTAACAAAACCTATGAAAGACTCCTCTTTACTGCCAGAACTGCTCCAGATCTAATTGACCAAATCTTAGCCTATGAACCACAAATTGACCCTATCATTTCAAAGATAAATTGGTCAGAGAACGATCGTGGTAAGAGGCATCGGATTAATCTGGAACTTAACCTTTAATTTCCTATAGAATTTCAGCTAACCAGGTACTAATTTCTAAACTCTTCTTCTACTGTTTAGAGACATTGGGGAAAATATCTCATTTAGGTATGGGGGAGGGAATTAGTTGATTAGTATCTTGTTTTTAGTTGTGTATTGTTTTTATTTTTAGTCTAAAATTTTCGAAAAAATACAAAAAAAATTGAAAATTTTTCAAAAATTACAAAAATATTTTGCGTTTTTGATTTTGACTAAAAATGTGAAATTGGTAAGAGATAGCTGTGTAAGGAGTTTCTACTCCTGAGACGTATTTCAACCCATTTTCGAAACAAGTTAATTTTTATTTATTTCCTTTTGAATTATTTAATTTGTAAATTCTCCATAAAACTACTAAGATGGATCTTCATATGCTCAATTGGCAAGTATTATCAATATGCATAGTAACATACAGACATGAGCTGTAATTGAAAAGTTTGTAATATTCAGTACTCTAGTTTAATTGGAGGAAACATCTCAAAAAGTAATGGAGTAAAAAAAAAAAAGGTCCGAGATCCGAGTTATTAAGTCTGTAAGGGTATTTTAACACCTAGTGCCCTAAAATCAACTGGTTTGGGAGTCACTGGCCCAAAGCTCGCTACATAGATCAAGGATGTTGCAAAAATATATATATCTGAAGTCTGAGTAATTAAGTCCGTAGGGGTGTCTTAACACCTGGTGCCCTAAAGCCAACTGGTTTGGGAGCCACCGACCCAACACTCGCTACATAGACGGAAGGTATTGTATATAAATAAAAATTCAAAAATCAAAAATCAAAGAAAAAAATCAGAAAAATCAGAAAATTATTCCATTACTACAAAAAGGTGTGAATTCTGATAAAACTTTAGGACAAAAATATTACTCTCTTATCAATTACACTTGTGACTGTTGTGGGAAAAAATGAATTGATTGATATTTTGTTGGCTGTGCATAAAAAGAATAGTAAATATAATCGGAGAATTTACTTATTCGGTAATTTAGAAAGAAATAAAACAACTAGTAACTTGAAGTAAAAGTTTCACCTGAGTAGTCACTAACTTCTTTATTCTCTTTTCGCTTGTCTTTTTTGCTTTTGTGTGCATTAGTTTTATAACATTTTTACTTTTATAAAATGTTTGTGGGTATCATTGCTGTAAACCCTCACGAGACTACAACTCGTCCACTAGGGACACATAGGGGTTTAAAGGCTTGTTGTATATGCTAAATGCAACCGTGATCCCTACGAAAGTGGCTTAGATTTGTCTATGTTATTTTGTGTTTTGCTCGAGGACTAGCAAAATATTAGGTTTGGGGGTGTGATGAGTGGTAAATGTATCACTATTTCCCACACATTTAACCTAATATTTTGTATAGTTTCTTGAGTATTATGAATATTTTGATGTGCTTTGTGTTATTTTATAGATAAATAAAGTTTCAGGACATTCTTGAGGTTTTTTGGAGCAAAACAGTGAAAATTGGAAAAAAAAAAGGGTATTTTGGTAATTTCTCAGTGTCGAGACACTGGAAGCTTTGGCATCGCGACCCCTAACGTACGCCGATCTGCTAACGTGCACCGGGTCAACAAGTCTGAATTTGAGAAGTTTGACTTTGCTAACATGCGCCACGCCACGTGTCACCATCACAGTGATATGCTAACGTGCACTGTGACACGTGTCATCATTCTATGGTGCCAACAATCGCTTTCGCCACGTGTTGCCACGTCAGCATAATAATTGAGATGAAGCCGCCTTGCCACGTGTCACCTTATCGCCTTATCTGGAATCGCCACGTGTCGATCTCACAGCGTGCCACATCATCAAGTGTTTGGGCGTCCCGGCACTGGATGCCTACAGACCCTTATAAATTCAGCTCAGATTTCAGATGTACAATTTTGTCTAAATTCTCTGATGTAAATAGGGAGTTCTCTTCTTAGTTTCTTTAAATTTCAGTTTTGTAATTAAATTTTAATTACGTTCTGTAATAATAACTTTCTTTACTTTTTCAGATTTTATTATTCAACTATGATGGGGTAACTTCCCTCTACTATGGTGAAAGATAATTCTTTTACTATTGCTATTTAGATTAATCTCCCGTAATTATAATATATTCACTATTTAAAATTTGACTTAACAAGGATACCGCTGTATTGGTCGGTTGGTAATTCATTTTAATCTGGTTAAACCTGACTAAGTAAGGATACCACCAGATTGGTCGGTTGGTAATTAAATTTCTTACCGCCTATATGGCAGGTTTATTTTGGTTCCGCCTATATGGCTGGATTATGGACAAATATTGTTACCGCCTTAATAGCTAGTTGGACTTAATTTGACTTAATCAGGTTACCGCCTATATGGCTGGTTGGTAATGCTCTCACAAGTTTATATGTTATATTATGGGAGATAACTAAATAGTAAATAGTAGAAGTTAATTCTTTTTACCTTAGCATTTTATTTTATTGTAATTTTACTTTTCAGTATTTATTTTTCAGCATTTACTTTTCAGCAATTTTATTTTATGTCTTTTATTTTTACAATTTTCACTAGCCTTAGTTATGTGTCGTAACTAAGTTAGATATCTGAGGTTGTGATGAATTCTAATATTATCGGTTTATAAGGGGTTAAATTATAGTTTGGGTCATATAAAGATTTATTTATTGAGTCTTAATCTTATTGCTTTTTATTAACTGGCCATTAATAAAATTGATTAGGTAAACTTAAAATGAACTTGGAAAATGGATTTTAAGTTAAAGACCTTAGACTCAATAGCTCATGATCTTCCTTAAGGATAGATAACCCTTTAATAGATTTCCTTACAGGATAGGAATATACCTGTCGGGCGGGGGTAGCCATAATTGGAACTTAATTTTAATGAATCCAGATAATTTGGTTGACATGGACATATGATTCAATTGGGTTATACTGGGTATTTGTAATTGACCATCGGAAGAGGCTTTTACATAATTTAGTGTTCCAGGTTAATAAATCAATATATTACCCAACTTTATGATAACCACTTCATCTTTAAATAGATATTAGGAAGATTCACAACCCTGGATAGTTTCTTAATATTGAATTTTCCAAAACCTACTTTCGCGCAATTTTATTTACTTGTTTTTTTTTTAAGTTTAAAATCAATCACCATTTCAAATCAATCAATCAATCTGTTAGATACTAGTAATCATTTGACCTCATAAAATTAATAGATTAGGTATTAAGTCCTCGTGGGATCGATACTTTTTATACTACTTGAACGATACGTGCACTTGTGTTATATGCGTGTGTAAGCACCGGTCATATGCTCTATACTATTTGTTATTACTTTTTGGCTATCTTGCTTTCCATACTAGTATCAACTATCTTGTTGATTTACTTCTCTGTTTCATTCTTTATCTGCACCTACCAAGGTCAGATCTTCTTTCTTTTCTTGAAGGCTACCTGATCTCATATGTCTTTGGTTATCATTATTGTTGTTATTTACCTCTTATCATATACTTGGTTACTATTTGTTCTCCTGTTACTTTATCTAATGGTTTCCTTTTTATCCATTACTCGGATTATCTTTCCTTCTCTTGTTATTCTGATTTGATACTGTCCTTAAGTGTCATAACTTTCAGTCTTTTATCACTATTTTTATTCTTGCTTTGTTTGGAGTATCTCCAGGTTGTGCTTCCATTTTATGTATTATCGGCATCAATCGGGGGTTGGGAGGGTAGAAGTTAATCTCAAACTCTCGGTACCTTGATGATACATACCTTTATCTAGAGCTTCCGTGTTTACTTATCTGATGTCTCTTCTTATACTGGGTGTACAGCTAGAAATTTTTCTAACTTACTCTTTTGTTACCTTAACTTTATACTGTTACTATACTCTTCCTTTGGATACTATAGTAATCCTCTTGCTATTCTCCTTATGGGACTCTTTTTGCTATTATGGCTCATTTCTCGTTCTAGTCTATCACATTTTTACTCACTTACTTTTCTAAGAATTGTTTCTTTTTGCCCACTACGAGCATTCCTTACTTAATCTCTGACCTATACACTATTCTCCTCCTACAATCCTTACTTCTTCACTCTTATGAGGTCCTCACTTAGTTTTCCATAAATGATTTTCTATAATCTTTGTTCTTTTAATCCTTCTGATTTCTTGAAGGTTCCTTCCTAATCTTAGTCTCTTGACTCCTTATTCCTTTGTTCCTTTGAAAGCTTTTATTTACCTCGACCCCTAAGATCATCTTCCTTTAAATCTTTGGTCCATTCCTTTTTTTTTATTCTTTCTTAAATCCTTGTCCTACTCAATACCACAAGCAATTCTGTGTTTTACCTAAACATATTATTACTCTTCTTCACAATTTCTTCTCTTTATTACGTTATAGGGTTCCATAACTATTATCAATTCTTTACTATATCACTTACTTAGGAAGTATGCTAAGTTCCCTTGTTACTCATCATGATTCCTGTATCATTCCTAGATTTTATTTCCTTATTTTATCCCTTACTATTTAAGACTGATTGCGAGTCATTTCTCTATTTGTTTCTTAAATCTCAACCTCATGTTCTTCTTATAAACCTTGTTGTGTTCTCTTTATACTACTGTCCATACTGATACACTTAGCAATTTCTTATATTTCTTACGTTTTCACAAGCCCATCTTTATTCTTTACAATAGATCTCTGTTAGTTCAACTTATCCGCGGATTCTATAGCATTTGATCTATTCCTGGACTCATTCTTGTCTTAGTAAGCCTTACTCTAAATCACCTTGATCGTTGTACTGTTCTAGGGTTCCCTTGTTTCATTCTTAAAATTGCCTTGATCATTCTTCTAGGTAATCTACCTCTCAAGGTCTCTTTATCTCCTAAAACGGACTTACATCCATTTCTTATGATCACTTTTACTCATACTAATAGGAACTAGTTAAATCTCATTAATTTTTTTTCTTTATATCTCGGGGAACTTCTCCATTCTTATTCTATTCCTCTATGTCCTGATGGAGCCTATTGCTTAAATAGGATGGGTATGAGGTAAACTTTATCTGGATAGCTTCCTTAACTGGTATCTGGAAAGAGTGAAGATCTTGGTAGATCGGGCTTTATCTATCAGATTCCTTAGTTATGGTAACTAACTGCTGTTTCGGTCACCACTCATTTTTTTTAACTATAGGTATGAGTTTGTAAAATCTAAAGTCTCTATACCTCTATGGCATTCAGCATCTATTTGAAGATTGCACAATCGTCCTTAACTTTCTTGCTTCTTTATCTTATAATGGCCTTGGTTAATCGTAGGATTCGCTACCTACACGAGATGGTTCATAGGATATTGAATCAATCTCTGAGGAATTCTTCCTGGTAAGAATGGTATCTTACTTAATGAGAGAACCTTTTCTTTAATCCTTTCACCTTCTATTTTGTTTTATTCTTACTATGCTTATCTTTTACTGTTAGTCTTGATATTATCTTTTACTACTTAACTCCATGTCTCTAGTTTATATCACTACAGGTTCCACCATTCCTTATTTGTCTCTATTTCTCTATCTCTATTTACCCATGTATCTTACTTCTGCCTCTCAAATCCATACTCTCTATCCTTGTTGTAAATTTCGGCTATGGCACTCTACATACGCTTCATGCTTGCTGCTTTTGTCACTTCTAACTCTTTTTACCCTCATGAGTCTATTTCTGTATATTCTCATGGATTTCTACTGACTTCGGGCTAATCTGCCTCCCAAGTTCCTGGCTAGACTCTTATCCGATCTCTTACGATCATCTAAGCTTATGAGGTAGGCTTTATTAGGACAACTCTCTGATCTGGTGTCACGGAAGAATTTGAAGACTGGATAGTTTAAAGTTTTATCTCTATCGGGTCGCTAGAAGTAAGGTAACTAGCCATTTCTGCTTCGCACTTAAGGATCTGGGTCAAGGTTTGGGTGTCTGGAGTTATTTTAAATCTCTTTCGACGTTTAGGCCTTATTAGAGCTCTCGATTATATTCTGGATTTCTTACTTCTGTTGTCTCTCTAGCTATTCTTCGTTACTCGGAAAGTTCACTATCTATGAGAGGATTTGAAAAGCTATTGGATTGCTAGGAAGGATTTCTTGAGTAGGAAAAGAATCTTAAATCTACTAAATAACTCTAATACTTATTGGGACTTTCGTTACTCTCTTTTACTGTTATGGATTCTAGTGTCTTGCTCATTGCTCTGATTCTATATCCTATATCTTATCCTATTTATCTTCTAGCTTCATCTTTCTCTTTCTACTTTCCTGGGTGGGTATCTTTAAACTTTTCTGTTTTACTCTATCTCTACATATCTCTTTTGTTAACAGGTTCAAGCTTCTAGGTACCTTCTCTTCTAGTCTCATCTTTTCTCTTTTGCTCTCCATTCGACTTTCTTTGGAATTTATCAATATAATTCCCTATCTTATTCAGAACTTCGAAAAAATAGTCTAAGATTACTTCGGAATGATTCTTAACTGAAATGAGGAAAAAAATTTGAATAGCTGGGGAAATATTTACTAACCTGTCTGAGAAGCTTTGAGGACGTACTCGAGGATCGGATACTGGAGAGGTAGTTCCTCATATACGGGTATCCCAGACATACTACGTATACAAGACCCCGGCACTCTACCCACTGCAGTCACTGACTCCCTAGACCATGCTCTGATACCATCTTTGTAACATCCCTGATCTGGGAGATGTTACCGGCATGGGATAGCTGTACTAACCCCATAAGCCTCTGACTTTCTGAATGTATCACAAACTATTCTAATGCAATTTCATGCATATAGACTTTAACTAAATCAACATATAATACTTTTATTAATTATAAATGAATACTCTGCAATGCTCCTTTTTACAATACTTTATTAGACTCTATAATGACTATGACAACTTTAATTCATACAAATACTTTGACCATGAACTGGACTCTTATGCTTTGTGACTCCATGCTGGTGGACTCCATCCCTGGTGACTGCATCAGTATCCATCCTCCCGAGCTTTTCCTCCTGGAATCCCTATAAAACAACTAAAACACAATCTAAGTGAGTGGACAAAAATCGAAAACTAAAATAAAAGTCTTTTAACTTTAAAAGCATATTTTCAAAATGTCTTTTTGTGGAAAATCTGTTTCTGAAAACTTCATCTTTCTAAAATTGTCTTTAAAACAATGGAATCTGAAAACTCTCTATCAAAATCTGATTTCTGAAAACTGGTATTAAAAATCTGAAAAACTGTGTACTGTAAGTCTGAAAGCTGAAAACTACTCTACGTCCAGGACCATAACTCAACTGGACGTCTCTCTACACCCAGGACCATAACTCAACTGGGTGTACTCTAGAACTAGTGGTACCCTACGTCCAGGACCAATACTCAACTGGCAACGTAGAGCTCTATACCCAGGACTATAACTCAACTAGCAGGTGTAGCCACCAAGTTCTGAAATCATGATTTCGGGACATGTAGTCTCTAGTCCTGCTCGAGGATCTAAGAGCGTCCCCTCAGTCCTCCACATATGCACATGCTCTCTATTTCCGTCAATTCCAACTGTGTCTGAAGTTACATACTAGGGTGAGGTTTTACCTCATGCCCCGAAAACATATAAAAATCATATTTTAAAGCTTAAACAGTAAATTCTGATCTCTGAAAATCATATCATTTTTCAATTCACAATTATATAATATTAACAGAAAACAAAGATTTCTAACGCCCTAAAGCATGAAAATATAAGTCTGAAATAATAATAAGTAAATCAGTTTAGAAGAAAAAGTGTCCACTCACTGTTCTGAACTTAGCTGGCACCGGATTTCTTGATCGAAGGGCACTACAATTCCTACGAATAATCTATGATCGGAAATCGATTAGAGTCGATCGTAGTCAAATAACTTTGATACTTTAAAGATTCATCCCTATGTCATGCAATCAAGACTTATAATAATCATATCTTAGTATAGGATATGTATATAGACTAATACGAGGCTCCAAGAATGACCTTGAATACGTACGAGTAGAGTTTTAGGAGATTTAAAACTGAATGAATCTGTTTCAGGCTTAGCGTCGCGACGCAGGACGGATTTCCGCGTCGCGACGCGTCCGGCGTCCAGATCTCACTTCATCTTCGTCTTTGCGTCACGACGCCCCTGCGAATTCCAGAATCTGGACAGGTTCTGTTTTTGCTTCTTCCACTTCTTCAAAACCCATCTTAATCAATCTCTAATCCATTTTAGCGTTTCCAAACTTCAAACCAATAACTCAAACATCACTAATACTTCTTTTTAACTTACTTTATCCTTCAATTAATCAAAATCACCCTCAATTTATACATCTAATTCATAATGTAAATAAACCCAAAATTCAACATCTTAAACCCATATGTCTATTTCCAAAATCATCAATCCTTAAACTCATATTCTCATCAATTAAAACTCAAAACATGATATTATCATCATCAAATCATCTATTTCATCAAGAATAAAAAAACTTAATATTTGGGTCATGGATTTCTTACCTTTATTTTCTTGATTTTCTTTTAATCTTCAAGTCTTCCATGGATGCCAAGCTTTCCTACTCTTTCCTTTTCTTTTCTTCTTCCTTTCTTCTTCTCATTCTTCCTCTCATTCTCTCTATTTTCTCTCACGGTTTCCTCTCCCCTTTCTCTCTTCCAATTCGTTTTTTAGTCTTTTGGAGTAGCAAATAGTGACACTTTATATAGTGGACCTATGGGATATTTTACAAATTGAAGAAAGGTGTAGAAAATTATAGAATGTTTGAGAAATTTCCATTTAGGCCCGAAATCACTATTCATCCAGAATTTGACTTGCATTTTTGACCCATTTCTGGTCTGATTTTGGAAATATGTATAACGTGGAAGTTATAGGTCTCGGTCTAAGCCTTCCGAAGATATAAAATTCATAAACTTCTGAGTTCGTATGAAAAAGTTATGCCCAAAATATTACATATAGTACAAAATAGTCATACGATACAGTTTCTTCTCGGGACCTCCAGAAATTTACCGATCGTTCCCAAAGTCTTTTCATAACTGTATTTGAAACCCATTATGATTTATTTGACATTCCTTTGTCCTGTACGTAATAATATCGTGATATGTAGTAGTAATATCTACCTGTCGTTACACTTCTGTTTTTGTCATTTATAATATTTTGATCTACTTTTTGATAACTTAGATATTTTAATTTAAGATACTTTTGATTTACGTGATTTTATGATATTTTCAAATTATGTTTCTGATGATACTTTTAGTTTATGAATTTCTGAAAGTTTTTGAAAAAAAGATTCGAATAACGTGATTTACATATTTTGATTGGATGATATACGATATGTTTTCCACTACAGTGTTTGTATGACGATTTTATTTTATGGATTTTAACCCTTCATTACACCTAATGCGGGGTCTTGACCATTAGAAAATGGCTAACCCGTTATCCCCTGTCGACATGGTCCTATTCAGACATTGCCCGGATCTTGTGCGTAACTCGGGTAATGGATGCCCGTTTAGTTTTGGTGATTATAGATTTCGAATGCTTATGATTTTCAGAAAGATCCGTTTTTTAACAAGTTGGGTTTTCGAAAGCTGATTAATATTGTATTTTGATTTCTGATGATGTTTGAAATAACTATATGGAGTCTGTAGTATGGTTTCCAATTCCGTTAAGGAACCTGTTTGTCAGTAAGAATGTTTGCATTTCGCTTACCGTGTCGATTAATGAATGTGATTGACTTATGATATGTGCAGTTGGATTTCCGTTTCTGATTGTGTCTTGTAACACATGGAGATGTGGAACAAAAGTTTTTCCAATTAAACAAACTAATATGCACAAAATCAAATAAACAAGAAATTAAAATATCAAGGCTCAGTGATTTACAATTAAATCATTTAATCGAATGATTTTATTATGTGATTCTTCAAATAAAGAACCATCATTAATAGATACTCTGATCAATCAAATTTGATTGATTGCATTAATTATAAAAAAATAAATAAATAAATAAATCGTTGGTACTAGTTATAAAAACCAACAGATTAAATCAATTGAAAAGGAAAAACAGGAGTCCGCGTCCTCCTTAGTAAATTTAATCTCAGTATTAAAGCTTAATAATAATAATAATACCCCCACAGCAACGAAACTAGCCTTAGCCCATATGTCCCGATCTTGATAATTAACATATCTGGCCTGGCTTGCAGATAAGTGGCCCGGCAGATTTGGTGAGCTTCTCAACTTCAGTTCCTGGCAATGGTTTTATGGCATTATTCATATTGTATCCGATACTGGCTTTTGGGTTACCGGATTGATTGAAGTAAGCTCCGTTCAAGAATACATCTCCCTCAGATCTCCAAATCCAATTCTTCCATTCATTGTAGTCGGCCATTCGCTTGGTCACCTGCGCATATATATTGCATATATTAAAAATGAGGATGGATGTACGTGTTGTGTATATATATTCTGTCTGCATGCATTATGTTAGTTTCAATCAAATACATTATTACGTACGTACCGCTTTGGTATTTGGGTTATCCTGTGCAGTAAACCTGTTACCCTGGCTAAGAATGGTCGGGCCTTTGAGACCACCAATTGCATACATTTTCCAGTGAATGTAATCATTGTTGACAATATGAGCGAAGCCATGTCTGATGGCTGGCAATCTTTGAGTTACTTCCTTACCAAAACGGTTGAAAGCGAGAGTGGCTTGCAGCTTTTTATCTTCTGTGTAAGTATCACTTGCACCCAACAGAATCGCCTTATCATGCTGGGATAAGTGGTTGTTTGAAATGGTGATGGCTGTGGATCCTTGAATGGCATCAATCAGCCCATCGTAAGCTTTAGACAATGAACAATGATCAATCCAAATATTTGATGAACCAAATATTCCAATTGCATCCCCATCACTTTCCCCCCTCTTTTGCACTTGATCCGCTGAAATCATTATATTACCACCTTTTTGAGGAGAAATATCATGAATATGGATTCCATGAACGATCACGTTTTTCACATACTGCATCATGATTCCAGCTCCACCAGATATGTGTACATTCGCTCCACGCCCATCAATCGTCTTGTCACTAGCAATAAGCATTTCTTGCTGCAACTTTATGTTCATGTCTTTTGCAAATGTGATCCATAAGGGTCCCTTTTGTGTCACTGCATGGCGTAGAGTCCCATTTTTAGGCTTCGCCGTGTCACTGTCTGATGAATCTGTGACCTCATAAATTTTTCCACCCTTTCCTCCGGTAGTTCCTTTGCCGAAACCGAGCCCGCAATTGGCAAGTGCCTGTCGATTTTCTGCCCAGTCTTTGCGGCAACGCCAGCATTTGTCAATTGGGTTTGCAGCATCGCATGAACCTGAGGATTCCGACAAGCCCCTCCTTGAATCAATGCTGCTTGCGAACCTGAACCGCAAATAAATAAATATATATCAAGTTATCAACTTAATAATATAAACGTTTTAAGTTAAAATATTAATAATATGAGAATTAGTTTACATACTCTTGAGCTTTCATGTTGAAGTGGTTGACAACATCTCCAGGGTTTGGTTCATAGTGCTGATCGGCGACTTCCATGGCTTCTGCAGCTTGTCGACGCCACACCTCGTCGACCTCGGCGATGTCAGCCGACAGGCAAGGGATCAAGGCGGCAAAGGATAAGAAGAAAATAAATTTTAGCCTGGCTAGCTCCATGCTTGAGGGCTGCTAAAATTTTATTATTCTTATTACAAATGTTTTATTCTAATGTACAATTTAAAGGTCTTATTAGGATTTAACCTATTGCTTGTGATTTGATGTTGTGCGTCGGGGGCTTATTTATACTCATCCTGTAAGAAATTTTCTATGGCTTTAAATTTATATGCTGCGAACAATCAGGAGAGCCAAGTCAATTAACGGAGAAAATCTACAATTAATAGTTCATGGAACGTAATTAGGATCCTAATTATTGGACGAAAAAATTTCAGTATTTATTGGCCTTTAATAAATCATAGAATTAGTCAAACGTTTGATGTAAAGGAGGATACCTATTTTATCCCTTTATTTTTATTGTAAATGTAATATTAGCTACCACAAGAGGTGAACTTTTATACATTTTTTTAACATTATAACATTTATTCCGTTTGTAATGGAGACGAAAAATTTTCCGTTATAATTATGTCTCTACTTTTAGCGACGGATGTAATATTTTTGTCACTATTTATTTGGCGACCAAAAACTTAGAGACGGAATTTTTCCGCAGCTAATAGGGCCATTAGCGACGGAATATCTACGATTTTTCTGTCATTATTTCACTGTTTTCTTGTAGTAATATGCATCATGTATTTCCTGTAACTAATAGATAAATATTCATATTTTGTAACATCCCGCCTTGTAACGACCCGAATTATTTTGGCATGATGTGTGAATTTTATTTCTTGAGTAGCCGTGTCCGAACGCAAGGATTATTTTTACGAAGTAATAGGAATTATTATATGAGAAAAGATGAAAAATAATGTATAATTAACTAGAAGGATTAAAATTTGGAATTATTAATTATAATAAATAAATCTAGATAATTCTAGATAATGTAACACATAATCAAGATATTTTTCATGCATTTAATAACATACACATTTGATTAAGAAGACCAAAGAAAGGAAACAGGGAGAATGATGAAATAGAGCCGAGAAGTGAAAGGGAAGAAAATAATAAAAACCCACACATTCCACAGAGAACACACACACAAATAACCGATATACACATAGCAACACATACACAGCAAGAAATGCACATAGAGAGAAAGAAAGTAGAGACGAAAACGGAAATGAGGAGAGAAAGGAAGAAGGTACAGGCCGAAGCAGTAGAGACGAAAACGGAAATGAGGAGAGAAAGGAAGAAGGTACAGGCCGAAGCAGAAAAAAAAAACAGAGAGAGAGTGAGGTAGAACGAGAGGAAGAAGATGAATCCTGCAATTGGATGAAAATTGTAAGTACTACTCTATGTGGTGATTTCCTTAAGCTTGGATGTTTATGGGTTTACCTTGATTTGTTTAGATAAATCTGATTTTGAACCTAGAATGATGAAGAAATATGAAATAGAGTAATTCAAGACTGAATTTTTAATTTTGAGAATGAAAGAAATTCAATTGATTTGGGGAAAAGTAGAATCGACAGGCTCAATGTTTTTTTTTTTTTTTTTTTTTTTTTTTTTTTTTAGCAATAAAACTTAATAAGTCTAAATATGGACACATAATATTATGGATTGCATATGTTTATGATATTGTGATAATTTATTATGTAAGTGGATTTGTTTTATTTACATGAGAAATATATTAGTGATAGAGTCAGTATATAGAATATAAGACAGTTAATAATTAATGTATGAAAAAGAATAAGATTCACATGTCATTAATCATATGTATGCACGGACATATGCATGTACATACATGTGTTATCGGTTTTAGAAATCGAATTAAAGTTAAGAATGCTTTTTTTTTTTTAGATTCAAATTGTTTTAAAGAAAAGTTTTAGTTGTTTTTGAGAAAAATATATTTCAGAAAATGTTTCTTACAGCTTTGAGATTTGAAGTATGGTTTTATATTTTCCGGGGCATAAGGTAAAAACTCACCCCAGTATGTAACTTGAGATACAATGGAATTGACGGATTCAGAGACAAGTGCACATGTGGAGGACTGAGGGGACGCTCTCAGATCTTCGACTAGGACTAGGGTTGACAGATCCCCGAAATCCTGGTATGGTGGCTACACTGCCAGTTGAGCTGTTGTCCTGGGTGTAGAGCTCTACGTTGCCAGTTGAGCTGTTGTCCTGGACGTAGGGCACCACCAGCCTCAGAGATGCCGCAGTTGAGCTGTTGTCCTGGGCATCGAGTACCATCAGTTTTCAGAGATGCCGCAGTTGAGCTGTTGTCTTGGGCATCGAGTATCATCAGTTTTCAGATTTTCAGTGCCTAGATTTCAGAAATCAGATTATAGTAAACAGTTTTCATAAACAAAATTTAGAAAACAGTTTTTCAGATCTCAGTTTTCAGTTATAGCTTTCAAAAAGAGCTTTTAGAAAAAAGAATTTTCCTAAGTCAGACTTTAATAAACAGTTTTAAAGTATGTTTTCAGGAATATAAGTTTTATAAAGAGGTTTTCAAAAGAGTTTTCAGAATAAGTTTTCAAGAAAAGTATTTTCTAAAAGCATAACATATCATAATAGAATAAAGTTATAAATTATACATATCAATCATACATCCTAATGATCATCTGAGATGCATAGAGCTGTTATTAATGCATGGTAGCATGATTAAATCTGCATGGATAAATGACTGATGTTCGTACGTATTGTATGCTTTCATGGAATGAATATTTTATTAGACACTAATGCATGCTGACATGATTCCATATACATGTATATGTAGTTGATAACAACATGTGAATAGATATAATATTTATAATTTCGATTTGATGATATTTCAATGAAATAAAAATAAGATAATTATAATAGATGTCCAACTGGGTTAACAAATAGTAAGTAGGTAAGTTTTAAGATATCAGAGTAGCGCAGTGAAAACGTAATGAAACTTGACTTAGTAAAGAATATAGAAGTTTGTTGATTATATTATAAATCTTAAGATATGAACAGCTTACGGTGAGTGTATAAGTAAATAATAGAAAAGACTAATAGTAAATAATGTATATGTAAATATGAATAAAAAAAATATTTAGTTATTCCAGACTTTGTATGTGTTTGCATGGGCAGATAGACAACTCAGGATAATATAGAAACGGGATTCAGACTTTGTGTGTGCTTGACGCTCAAGGAATGAGCATAATTACTTATTGAGTCTTATGACTCACTGTTCTACAGTTTTTGAGTTTTGCAGGTTGGTGACCTGATCGGTCAACCACATACGCCAGAGCTCGAGAAGCCGGATAGCAGTGCTGCAGTCGGCCAATCACTAGGTCTTGGGGGGAATTTAAGTATAGTTATATAGAGTTTGAGTATAATAAGTTACATAGAACTGAGTTGTATAAGTTTTGCTAAAAAAGTTTTTATTTATACGTATTTTCGGGCACGGAGCCCAATTATATTATGTCTTGAGTTATTTATTTTAGTATTATATTGTGTTGGGACCTATAGGTTGTATTGAAGTACTGGACTTTGATCCTGGTTGCATGACTTTTAGTAGAGGTCATGCCGAAATTTTGTTAGAGTCAGAGGCTTATGGAGTCAGGATTAGCCTGTCTCCTGCCGGTAGCATCCTATCTTAGGCGGGATATTACACGCCTAGGATAAGATGCTACTGGCAGGAGATAGACTAATCCTGTCTCCATAAACCTCTGACTCTGACAAAAATTCGGCATGATCTCTGCTAAAATTCATGCAACCTGGATCAAAGTCCAGCACCTTTATACAACCTAAAAGGCCCAGACATAATATACCATTAACATAAACAACTCAAGATAAACTATGATTGAGCTCCATGTCCAGAAAATATTTGTAAACAAAAACTTTTGCAAACTGAATCTCTTTACAACCAAACTTATACACATGACTTGACTCTCATATGCCCAAGACCTGGTGACTAGCTGACTGCATAGCTGCTATCCGGCTCCTCAAGCTCTGGTGTCTACGGTCGACCGATCAGGTCACCAACCTGCAAATCTCAAACATTGTTGGGTTGTGATTCATATGAATCAGTAAGTAACTATGCTAATTCCTTGAGCGTCCTACACACACAAGGTCTGACTCCTGTTTTTGTATTAACATAGGCTATCTATGTGACTATACAAGTATTTACAAAGTTTGAGTTAACCCTATAACTTTCATCCATTTTATTTACTTATTACTTGCTACTAAACTTTCTAAATATTCATACTTTTATTAAAATCCTATTTCATGTTTCCATTTTAACATGCATAATATAAGAAATAAATCTCTACATCTTTATCCAATACGTCAAGCCTCATCACGTTTTCGCTACGCCACCATGATATTCCAAGACTTACCTACTCATTCTTGTTAATCAAGTTCAGGCATTTATTATAGTTATTTCTCTTTTATTTCTTTGAAATATCATCAAATCGGATTTATAAATTATTCTATCTTTCAAACATTTATTTCACTATTATCAATCATGTATGCGAGTAAATAGATCCTATTATCACACTCTAATATTCAAAAAAGGTTACTTCTATGAAATCATACAATTCATACAGTCATTCATAAATACATATAAACATAGTAATGTTATCATGCACTAATATCAACTATATGCATCTCAAATGATTACTAGAATATATGATCTATATGCATAATTCATAACCTACACAAACATCACTATACCTATAAGATCAATATCTAACTATAAACCTACCTATATATATTCTTATAATGAACACATCCTTTTATATTGACTAATACATCTATAGACACAACTAGACGTAACCCCCGTAAGCTCTTATGATGTTGGTAGTTTGAAATTTATCGAAACCAATTAAAAATACATTTAAGAAATCCTTTGTAAACAAAATTAGTTTCAAAATCCATAGCAGGTGCAGTTTTGGGACAACCCAAATTAAAGATTTTCGACAACATTTACTACTCTAGCAGAACTCTGAATGAAGCTCAACTCAATTACACAACCACTGAAAATGAGTTGATTGCAGTTGTGTTCACTTTTGACAAATTTCGCTCTTATCTGCTGGGTCCCAAAGTGGTGGTCTACACAGATCATTCAACAATCAAATATCTGATCACGAAGAAAGATGCTAAACCCAGATTGATATGTTGGATACTTCTTCTACAAGAATTCGACGTGGAAATTCGAGACAGAAAATGGACAGAAAACCAAGTGGCATATCATTTATCGAGGCTCGAGAATGGAGAAACAGCTAGCAAAGAACTTTCAATCAAAGAAAATTTTCCAGATGAACAGCTATTTTCCATGAAACAACAGGAAGTCCCTTGGTATGCAGACTATGTCAACTATATTGTGACAGGAAATGACCGTTGGAATGGACAACTCAACAACGGAAGAAGTTCTTCAAAGATGTCAAGCACTATATTTGGGATGAGTCGTACCTTTTCAAACGCTATGATGATCAACTACTGAGGCGGTTGTGTTACACAGGAGGAGGTCAATAGTGTTTTACAGCACTGCCATTCATCACTATATGGAAGACACTTGAGCGGGGACAAAACTACAGAAAAGGTCCTTCAATCAGGTTTATTCTGTTGGACAGTTATGACCCATAGCGTCACTATTTGTACAGATCACGGTGTTGTTGTACAAATTAACTATGTAACATAGGAGATTGCACTTGAATCATTTGTGATTAGATCACCTAGATATAAATGATAAGAGGTCCCTATGATTTGTTCCTGGACGGAGAATGATATGAGACAGTATCAGTCCATGAAGGATAAATCATCAAACATCCCTAGTCAGAGCATTATCGAGATTGGACATCGAAGAATGCGTAAAAGACTAGTATTACACTTGTGCGCGTTTGTGAGGGCACAACGGCATAGTTCTCATATATTTGGGTATTGGATGCTCATGCAAGTGTAATAGGAGGTTGTGTTTCACCGATGGTACGGGAAACAGCTTCGCTCTGGATTAGACCCCCTCGGAATTCCATTGGTAGTATGACTACGTGTCTATGGAAGTCCGAAATCAGGGTAGGTGTATTTGGTCTTAACTTGAGACTTGCACCGCTAATACTTGCGACAATCAATATACTTTGGTTGCAGTCGTCCAGGGCTTTAACCGGTTATGTGTACGCCAATACTGGGTATATTGAGAATCGTAGTGTGTTGGGTGTGATGTCAAGACGGAAGTGTCACTCCAGTCATATGGAGTTGATGATCACGCAGGGATACAAAACTCATTCTCTATATAAGGTTGCAACCGTCGAGATAATATGACTTGGTCATGATTATCCGATATTAAAGAGACTAATTGCTTGTTATCCGACATATGCTTCGTACGGGGCAGACACTCTTTACCAGCCCTAGGCCTTGCATGTGATCATCCGATACTAGACAGAAATACGCAATACTACGGTAACTACGCTTGATATAGATCCTTATTCCTGTAAGGATATTTCCGGAGAATTGGGTAGGCATGGTGCTTTGCTAGAAGCCAACCTTGTCTTGTAAATCGGTTTAAACGTAGTACTTGGTACTTACGTGTTCGGATAGTCCGACGAACGATTTGACTGCCAACATATCCGGGGATCTCATGGGTCGCTTTCCAAAGATTCACCGATGACGTATGACTCGCACTTTTATTAATCTGGGATTAATTAGATGAGAGAGAAAATTAAATGGGATTAATTACAGAGATATTTTATCTAGGATAAAATATCGATTAAAGAGAGAGAAACATTAATTTGGAATTAATCGAGGAATTAATATATTGATATATTAATCGAAATTGGATTTCGACGCGGAATTAAATTAGATTTTAATTCGGGGTGAACGAATTAATTTAGAATTAATTCGTTAGCGACATGAATAGTGATTTCGCTTGGCGTAATCATTTAATTACGATGCAACGGAAAATTCATTTATTTGGAATTAGCGAACCCGAGCCCGAGATAATTTACGAGCGCATTCGTATTTGGAATTCGAGTGCGACACGTCAAATCAAGCGTCAAGTCGCTAATCGCATCTAGCGTCACATCAAGCGTCAAATCATGTCACTTTGAGTGATGTGATAATTGATTGGATTGATTGATTGATGTGACAATTGATTGGATTAATAAAGTGATGTGAGTGATGTGACTTGAAAAAAGGTGATGTGTGTGGTTGGGAATTAAACCCAAATGTGTTTGAAATGAATTTCAAATGAAATTCAAGTGCATTTGATGCATAAAACAAACACAAAACCATATACACAAAGTAGACTTACTTTTTCCCTCCTCTCTCTCCTCTTCTTCTTCCTCTCATCTTCACGCATTTCTTGTTTATACTAGGCAGTGGACTGGCGCCGAATTAACAAATAAAATGGAGGGAAGCAAGTGTGTTTTGTGGCAAAACAAGAGTGCTAGCACACTCCGGGATCATGCCAAGGTGATAGGGAAGTATACCCATGAGCCGGGAAGCCAAATGATGAAGCTTGGAGCTTCAAATCTTGAAGACAAAGGGGCGCCAAACACTGTTCACAGCAGCCCACTGCTTTGCAAAAGTGTGCAGAATTTGATTTTTGTTGCCAAATCGTCGCTCAACCGCTCGATGTAAGTATTCCGCACTTCCGTCGTTGTATTCACTATGATTCATGCTTGAGTTTTGATCTTGGACCTCCAAAAACTCCAACAATGGCATCAAGAGCTTAGGTTAAAAGCATGAAAAAGTAAGGGATAAAATTTGGGCAAACTTGATTTTGAGCATGATAAATTAAATTGGATGGATTTGTATGCTTAATTGTGTTTGAATTGAAGATTGATTGGGTCAATTTGAAGAAAATTTGATTGGATCATCTTTCCCCCAAATTCCCTCCTTGGCCGAAATTGTGATGTCTTTAATGTCTTGGGATTTTTGATTTTTGACAATTGGAAGTGTTGGAAATCATTCGGGATGATGATTTAACGACGATTGCGGAATCAATTGGATTGAATTCGATTCGGACGTAAAATCCCCAAATTGCCAAGTATGTCATGAAACTTGAAATTGGGTAAAATTGATTTGAGCATGCAATTATGAAATTGGATGATCAGTATGCTTAATACATGTTTAATTGATGATTGGTTGGATCAATTTGATTAAATATTGTTTGGAATAAATTTCCCCAATTTTGAAAGTATGTCATAAAGCTTGAAATTGGGTAAAATGAATTGAGCATGCAATTATGAAATTGGATGATTAAGTATGCTTAATACATGTTTAATTGATGATTGGTTGGATCAATTTGATTAAATATGTTTGGAACAAATTTCCCCAATTTTGATGTGTTGGCCGAATAGGAGTATGCCCTAAATCTTGGTAATTTTGTTTCGTTGATCATTCGATGACTTGAAACGATTAAGGATGTTGAATTAATGTTAATTTGGATTAATTGGATTGAATTCGGAATTGACATAAAATTAGTCCAAATGCCGAGAGTAGTAAAGCATGTAATGGGTTTGATTTTAATCTTAACGTGTTGGACATGTGATGATGAAATTGAGCATGATTAATTAGCCTAATTTGTGTTTTGGAAATAATGATTTAGGTGATTAATCATGATATACACTTTAGGTAATTAAATTGCGAGATTGGATTTGTGCAATTTAATTAATAGGGCTAATTGGGAAATTGAGCTTGAATTGTTGTAAATGGGCTTATTGGGCTTTGTTGTACAAAGTTTGGTTTAGGCAAATTGGATTGGATCCAATTGGGCCCAAACCGCTACCATAAAGCCCAAATGCGACTAATGGACCTTTAAAGTTTAATTGGGCCTAATGGGCCAAGATTGATTTCTAGGCTTATGGGGTAACTCCCGGATTGGATTTTGGTTATTCGGTTTGACTCGAATTGACCAAAAGTCCACGCCTTAAGAAATTATTAAAAGCCCATTAGACTTTAATTAAATAATATTGGATATTCATCGGGCTTTGAGACCCGAAACGATTAAATTTGGAATTTAAGTCGTAAGGTTCGTAAATAAAGTGTAAGATTTAATTTGGAATTAAATAATTGGATTAGTATTAAATACATATTAAATTGGATTTAATTATGTAGTTTAATTTAATTCGAGAATTCGTACTTTAAGTACTTATTCGCAAAACTGAGTTTGACTCGAACAAAATCAAATCGTTGTTTGAACATTGGATGATCACTAATTATCAGATTGATTAATTGGATTAGATTGATTGATAACATGCTTGAGTGAATACATGGTTGCGATGCATGAATAATGTATATCGGATGGATATTAGTCGGGTGGGACAATTTTGGAAATTGTAATAAATTTGATTTATTAATTGGACCTGCGAGTCCAGCCTTATCACCTCTATACTCTTTGTATTCTCTTCTCACCTATTCCCCTCAATGTAAATGAGGTTTCTTTAGAAGTGTAGTGTAACGGGTAGAAGTAAATACAAGTGCTAGCTTTGGAGAGAGAAAATGAGAGATTTGATCTAGGATCAATGTAAAGTATCCATCTGCATATCATTATTATTTTTTTCATATGCGCTTTATTATGTGTTTAGAATGCATGTTTAAGGGTGTATGATGATGAGACCTTAACAAAGATAATAAATTGGTTGCCAATTTGCACGCGAAAAACCCTCAAATAATTAAGCGTCTTTCCTTCCATTGGTGATTCTCACTCAAGATCCGAGACGGCATTGGTTTGTTGGCCAAAGTCAAGGCCTTTGTCTGTCGAAGATGTGTTTGAATCACGAAGGCTTTGTTACATGTCAGTGTCATGTCCAAGTTGTGGTTTGTTGGCCAAAGTCAAGACCACTTCTTGTCCATCGACATTGATTACGAAGCTTTCCATGGTCAATGGGTCGCGCTTAACTGGGATCATTAAGCTTGTTGTGCCAAAGCCAAGGCTTAGTTGATTCAGAGGAAAAATGTTAGGTAATACATTGGATGTATTGGCATATATAAAATATATATTTCGGACTTGGACGTCCTCCTACCGGATCTAGGAATTGGATTGGATCCAATTGATCTTAGAGATCTACCTAGTTAATTATCATACAATTTGTTGGCCAAAGTCAAGATTGTGTGATATTTAACGGGATCCTAGCCCACTAGGAAACACAGTTTCCCGAGTACTCGACAGAGGGTTAGAGGCTCGCCGAAAAATAGTGGGAGGCAAGAATTGAATTTGCAATACTCGTTCAATTACTCGCCATACGCGCTCATTCAAATTATTTCGTCGTTAGATTAAATGTTAGTTGGACTAATATTTAAATTGTTGTTTTAATTACAGTTGGACTGTATTATATTTGATTATATATAATTGGATTATATTAATCAATATATTTGAATTAATTAATTTCAGTTTACAGTTGATTTTATAATTGGATTATAGTAATCAATGTAATTGAGGTTAATTAATTTAAATTATATTTGATTATATAGTTGGACTATTATAATCATTATAATCAATAGTACCACAAATCGTTGATTAAATAGTTGGACTATTAGAATCAAGATAGAAATGAAAGATTAGTGTTTTAAAACATAATCCTGGGTGAAAATGTATTTAAACGACTTTAATTTTCAAATTGGGAATAATTTCAAGATGGTCTTGGAAATTAATAAGTTATTTATTTGATAAAATAATGAATTATGCCTAAAGCCCGGAGTTAAGCAAATAATGGAATATGATATTTGAATATTCGTATAATGATAACTTTAGCGCTTAATCCATTAAGCTTGTCGAAGTAGACTCCTTAATTTCTGAATCAGAATTAAGGATTGGATCCTTAAAGTATGATAATGAAATTGAAGGATTTTCATGGATCTATTTTAGATCTTTGAAATACTAAATTGCAATAAATAATCTTGGAGAATTAATGACTATTCTCAAGGAGACAAAGTCAAAGTTTGCAATTAGGCAAGTAGTGCAAGGCACACCTTCTTCAATATTCTAGAAACCCGAGGCTTGGCCAAAGGCTACTGAAATGTTGAAATAGGCAAAGGCAAAATCATAATAATCTTTTGGGAAGATAAAAGGATATTCCTAAAAAGGAATTGAAGACGAGCAAGGCTCTTACTTCAAATATGTTTGTCATAATTATGTTCACAACTAGTATTGAAATTGGATTTTAAATACTTAGTGTGATACATAAATATGTACTGTTGTGCAGAATCTGCTTTAAGCAGATACTGACTTCAGATGAGATTATTCTGCGAATTGAAAACGGGACGATAGTCGTTTTTTAACCGTAGATACCTAACTTTAGGAATTACCCTCGGGTATGTACTTAAATTAGGGAACTGTTATAATGTAACTAGTTTGACTAGAAATATTATCTTTATATCAGTGTATAACCCGCTGCGGGTGTACCTTTATATTCTAGAACACTAAAGTGTTTTATTATATAAAGATGATATTGAGATAAACACATTAGATGTGAATAACAGAATTTATATTTTGAATATAAATAAAATCTCAAATGTATATAATGACGAACAAATAGCATCAAACTGATTTAATCAGTTAAGAAACTAATTGTGGCATTGTTGTCTGGGACACAATCAAACAGACTCGTATATCCACACTTTCGAAGAGTGGGTACTTGGACTGTTTTGATTCTATTCAAATAAAGTCTACGAATCTAGTTTATTAAGCAAAGCGCTTAAAACACCTTTACTCGGTAAAAGTGATAATGCCACCGATCTGTTAGCCCTAGTTCATAGTGAAGCAAGTGGGCCCATGTCTAGCTAGGCTAGAGGTGGATATGAATATTACGTGACCTATACGGATGTGGCATCGCGTAATGGTTGTGTGTTTCTTTTGAAGAACACAAATCAGAAACTTTTATAGTTTCGACACGAAATAGACAAACAGATCGGCTAAAGTATTAAACCGTCACGGTAAAACCGTAATGAAAATACTTAAGCAATAAGTTTCTCGTATACTTGAAAGAGTATAGTATTCTTTCAATGAGGACTCCTCCCGGAACACGTCAGTTTGACGGTGTGTCCGAAAAGGATTAACCAAAATTTTGTTGGACAAAATAAAGTTAATCACGAGTCGCTCTGAGCTACCATTTCCTTCAACGGATAAGCTTTAAACAGTGCAAGAACTTACTTTGAATAAGGTTCCATAATAATCTGTTTGACAGATATCATATTAGATATGAAATGGGAAGAAACCGGGTTTCTCATTCCTGACCATTTGGGTATGCTTGGCATATGTTTGGATGATACCAAACTAAAACCCAAATAGGATAAGTGCCAATTGTAGGATATCCTAGGGATACCATAAGTATTGTACTTATGCACCTCACATGAGAACAATTAGATTGTTGCTCACCATGCGGTTTTCCTAAGAGAATACCGATATGCAGTGGTAAGTGGGAGGATAGTATA
Organism: Zanthoxylum bungeanum; assembly: GCA_019454045.1. Lineage (NCBI taxonomy): Eukaryota > Viridiplantae > Streptophyta > Magnoliopsida > Sapindales > Rutaceae > Zanthoxylum > Zanthoxylum bungeanum. The sequence continues at coordinate 112,319 of SKCR01037944.1, read as the reverse complement.
ACTCGATGAAAATCGGAGTAATACTGTTTAAGGCACTGAATTTTAATGGAACATATATAGTTCATCAAGGATGAAACTATACCATTAATCTTCGAATACACGAGAACTAAGGAAGTGATACGAGGTATCGACCCTTATTATGACAAGTGTCATTAATTCGAAATGGATTCCATGTATATCAACAAGTTTGGAGACTAGTTGATGTACCACAAGGCATTGTGCCTAGTGGTACTTTATAAGTCTTCAAGGAAGACGTACATGGATGGCAACATACCAACGTATAAAGCTAGGCTTTTGAAGGAAAGGTATCGTTATCAACATTGTGTTGATTACGATTCAACCTTTTACATGTTGCCACGGTAAATCCATTTGGATAATGCTTGCTGATACGAGCATAGTTCTTGGAATTATCGTTTTGATGTAATCATAATGGTGTATGATTTAATCAAAACGAAAATGATTCTTGTGTAAATAAGAGGGTTAGTGGGAGCGCACTGACAGTGGGTTGTCCTATAAAATAATGATAATACGTCATTTCATGGAAATGACATTCCCATAAATAAATATCGGCGAAAGCTTGGTTTTCGAAATACTCTCCGTGGAACCGTACATTGAAAAATGTACTAGACCTGATGTATCATACGCTTTAAGCATATGGATTCACAAACAGGCTAATCCGAGTGATAGTCACTGGATTGATGTTAGGAACATCCGTTAGTGTCTTAGAGAACTAAGGATGTTGTCTTAGTCTATGGAGAAGGAGAACTTGAAGTGACTGGGATCACTGTAGCAAGTTTCCTATAACCGATAAAGACGACTAAAAGTCACAAACGGTACTATACAGTTTGAATAACGGTGCAGTAAGCTGGAGATCTTCCAAGCAAGATACTGTTACCGAATAAACAACAAATGCGGGTTAATTGCAGCAGCTGAGGCAGCAATAGAAGTCATTTGGGTCGATACATATCTAATTAGATTAGATATAGTTCTGTTAGCAGCTGAGCTAGGCATCAGCACAGGCTAAAGAATTAATGGTCTCATCAACGATCCAGATACATACTTACATATTCATCTGATTCGTTCGGATCATACAGTGACGATGTGATGATCGAATAAATCGCATCAAGATGATATTCATGCAAATCCGCTGACGAAAGATTTCTCAACAGTTTGAGCCAACCGTACATAGTTCGGGTGTTAGACACTCGAGTGACTGGCTATAGGCCAAGTGGGAGATTGTTGGACAGTTATGACCCATAGCGTCACTATTTGTACAGATCACGGTGTTGTTGTACAAATTAACTATGTAACATAGGAGATTGCACTGAATCATTTGTGATTAGATCACCTAGATATATAAATGATAAGAGGTCCCTATGATTTGTTCCTGGACGGAGAATGATATGAGACAGTATCAGTCCATGAAGGATAAATCATTAAACATCCCTAGTCAGAGCATTATCGAGATTGGACATCGATGAATGCGTAAAAGACTAGTATTACACTTGTGCGCGTTGTGAGGGCACAACGGCATAGTTCTCATATATTTGGGTATTGGATACTCATGCAAGTGTAATAGGAGGTGTTTCACCGATGGTACGGGAAACAGCTTCGCTCTGGATTAGACCCCCTTGGAATTCCATTGGTAGTATGACTACGTGTCTATGGAAGTCCGAAATCAGGGTAGGTGTATTTGGTCTTAACCTGAGACTTGCACCGCTAATACTTGTGACAATCAATATACTTTGGTTGCGGTCGTCCAGGGCTTTAACCGGTTCTGTTTACGCCAATACTGGGTATATTGAGAATCGTAGTGTGTTGGGTGTGATGTCAAGACGGAAGTGTCACTCCAGTCATATGGAGTTGATGATCACGCAGGGATACAGAACTCGTTCTCTATATAAGGTTGCAACCGTCGGGATAATATGACTTGGTCATGATTATCCGATATTAAAGAGACTAGTTGCTTGTTATCCGAAATATGCTTCGTACGGGGCAGACACTGTACCAGCCCTAGGCCTTGCATGTGATCATCCGATACTGGACAGAAATACGCAATACTACGGTATACTACTCTTGATATAGATCCTTATTCCTGTAAGGATATTTCCGGAGAATTGGGTAGGCATGGTGCTTTGCTAGAAGCCAACTTATTGTTTGTAAATGGTTAAACGTAGTACTTGGTACTTACGTGTTCGGATAGTCCGACGAACGATTTGACTGCCAACATATCCGGGGATCTCATGGGTCGCTTCCCAAAGATTCACCGATGACGTATGACTCGCACTTTTATTAATCTGGAATTAATTAGATGAGAGAGAAAATTAATCTGGGATTAATTGCGGAGATATTTTATCTAGGATAAAATGTCGATTAAAGAGAGAGAAACATTAATTTGGAATTAATCGAGGAATTAATATATTTGATATATTAATCGAAATTGGATTTCGACGCGGAATTAAAATTAGATTTTAATTCGGGTGAACGAATTAATTTAGAATAATTCGTTAGCGATGTGAATAGTGATTTCACTTGGCGTAATCATTTAATTATGACGCAATGGAAAATTCATTTATTTGGAATTAGCGAACCCGAGCCCGAGATAATTTACTAGCATATTCGTATTTGGAATTCGAGTGCGGCACGTCAAATCAAGCGTCAAGTCGTTAATCGCATCTAGTGTCACATCAAGCGTCAAATCATGTCACTTTGAGTGATGTGACAATTGATTGGATTGATTGATTGATGTGACAATTGATTGGATTAATAAAGTGATGTGAGTGATGTGACTTGAAAAATGTGATGTGTGTGGTTGGGAATTAAACCCAAATGTGTTTGAAATGAATTTCAAATGAAATTCAAGTGCATTTGATGCAAATAAAACAAACACAAAACCGTATACACAAAGTAGACTGACTTTCCCTCATTTCTCTCCTCTTCTAGTCCTCTCATCTTCACGCCATTTCTTGTTTATACTAGGCAGTGGACTACCGAATTTTAACAATAAAATGGAGGGAAGCAAGGTGATAGGGAAGTATACCCATGAGCCGGGAAGCCAAATGATGAAGCTTGGAGCTTCAAATCTTGAAGACAAGGGGCTCCAAACACTGTTCACAGCAGCTCACTGCTTTGCAAAAGTGTGCAGAATTTGATTTTTTGTTGCCCAAATCATCGCTCAACCGCTCGATGTAAGTATTCCGCACTTCCGTCGTTGTATTCACTTATGATTCATGCTTGAGTTTTGATCTTGGGACCTCCAAAAACTCCAACATATTCTGGCCCACTCTTTTTAAAGATACTTATCTTTTTGCTCTTCAATGTGACAGGTGCCAGAGAACGGGAAATATTCGAGGAGAAATGAAGGACCATTGTAAAATATTTTGGAAGTAGATATATTCGATGTATGGGGTATTGATTTCATGGGACCCTTTGTGCCATCATTCGGAAACCTGTACATCCTGGTTGCTATAGATTACGTCTCCAAATAGGTTGAAGCAATTGCACTGCCATCCAATGATTCAAAAGTGGTGATCAAATTCCTTAAAAAGAATATTTTCACTCGGTTCAGAACACCTCGTGCAATTATCAGTGATGGTGGCACACATTTCTGTAACAGATATTTTGATGCACTTATATCCAAATACGGAGTTACTCACAAGGTTTCCACTGCCTACCATCCACAGTCAAATGGACGGGTCGAAGTTTCAAACAGGGAAATCAAAAGAATATTAGAGAGAACCGTTGGATCAACAAGGAGGGACTGGTCTATAAAACTCGATGACGTATTATGGGGCCTACCGAACAGCTTTCAAGACACTCATTGGTATGTCCCCATATCGATTGGTGTTTGGTAAAGCATGCCATCCGCCAGTTGAACTTGAAAACAGGGCGTACTGGGCACTGAAGAAGTTGAATCTTGATTCACACGCTGTAGGAGAGAAAAGACTCCATCAACTCAATAGATTGGAGGAATTTTACCTGCAGGCCTATGAGAATGCCAGATTGTACAAAGAAAAGACCAAAAAATGGCATGATCGAAAAATAGTACACAGACAATTAGAACGAAGGCAGTAGATATTGTTGTACAACTCGAGGTTGAAATATTTCCCTGGAAAGTTGAAATCAAGGTGGTCAGGTCCATTTGTGATCACTCAGGTTTTACTATATGGAGCTGTTAGTTACTGGATCCTAATACCAACAACATATTCAAAGTTAATAGTCAGCGTGTCAAGCACTATTGGGGAGAATCATTTGAGCGATAAAAAGAAAGTGTCACACTTTCAGATCCAGCATAACGTTCGGACAGTCACGTCTGGCTGACGAATTTAAACTTAGTGCTAGTAGGGAGGTAACCCATGCAATATTTGTGTATAAATTATGATTTGGTGTGATTTAATTTTATGTGTTTAGTTTTTGCAGATTAAGTTATTTTAAGATGGAAGAAGTTCTCGCAAATCTTCACAAGTAAATTCCTTCTCTCCCTAAAAAATATCTGATGAAAGTTTACAAAGCTCGCTTGGAAAGAATGAGACTACTGACGATCCATGGTATTCCTAATGAAATTCGTTGGGTAATCGAAGCACGGGTCCGATTAGCAGGTGAGTATTCTGATTCTTGTACTTCTTATTTGCCTGGTTTAGGAATAAGCACATATGCTAAAAAGAGAAGAGCTAAAAGAATGGGTGTTTGTTACAAATATGCTCGCATGTTTGTAATATTCGTTGTCATTCTTTAGGAATGGTGTCTGATAACCGCGAAGATAAGATTAATTTCATTAGGGATGGCTTGAGTAAGGAGTCTTTGGATGACATATCTAAAACTCTTGAGACGCATCCCAGTGGATATGTGTATCATGAAATTCATATGTTATATGCACAATTCCAAAAGGAGAGAGAGACAACAATTAAGTCTCGGGAATCTGACTTAAAAAGACCCTATTTGCCAATTTATAAGAAAATTGGATGTGAAGCTTGTCCCTGACGCATAAACGTCAATCAAGCCGCTAAGTTTCTTGTACATATTATATCTCTTTGTATTTTCCTAATAATTGTGATTTGTTTTGTTGTTTTCTTTTATTTTCTCCGACAGGATCCAGACCTTTTTGACTATCACGATTTATATTACTATTTAACTAATAATTATCATTTGGCAGGTACTAGTGCTATTATTTTTACTCACCCTTTTCAAGTGTTATAAATTCGACTCATCATTGCACTTTTGAAGACATCTAGAGTAAACCATGGAAGCCACTTTAAGAAGACGAGTTGAAAATATCTGTGTGTTTTACGGTACTAGTGTTGGTGTTAAACCACTATATATAGAAGTAGCACATGAATTGGGTCGAATCTTAGTTGAAAGGAATATGCACTTAGTATATGGCGGTGGCAATCTTGGACTTATGAGGATCGTTTCAAAGGTCGTACAGGAAGGAGGCAGTCAAGTCTTGGGAATCATCCCAAAACCCTTGGCGGAGGCAAATCTTATTGGACCATCAAACGGAGAATAACTAATCATGCCAGGTATGTCTGAACGACTGGTAGAGATGATTAGTCGTGCTGATGCTTTTATTGCTTTGCCAGGTGGCTTGGGCACATTGGAGGAAATGTTATAGTGCTATCTTGGGCAAACTTGAACATACACCAGAAACCGATTGGGCTGTACAACATTGAAGGATATTATGATTTTCTTTGTGTATTTCTTGAGGATGCCCAGAGAAATGGGTTCGTGACAAACCTCTGAAAGAACTTCTCTTTACTGCCAGAACTGCCCCAGATTTAATTGACCAACTCTTAGCTTTTGAACCACAAATTGATCATATCCTTTCTAAGATAAATTGGTCCGAGAACGATCGTGGTAAGAGGCGTCGGATTAACCTGGATCTTAACCTTTAATTTTCCTGTAGAATTTCAGCTAACTATGTACTATCTTCTAAACGCTTCTTCTATTGTTTAAGACATTGGGGAAAATGTCTCATTTAGGTTTGGGGAGGAATTAGTTGATTAGTATTTATTTTTAGTTTGTGTGTTGTTTTATTTTTAGTCCAAAATTTTTTGAAAAATCCAAAAAAATTGAAAAATTTTCAAAAAATTACAAAAATATTTTTCGTTTTTGTGCTTTTATTTTGACTAAAAAGGGTGAAATTGGTAAGAGATAGCTGTGTAAGGAGTTTCCACTCCTGAGACGTATTTCAAACCTATTTCCGGAATAAGTTAATTTTTGTTTATTTCTTTTTGAATTATTTAATTTGTAATTCTCCATAAAACGGACTAAAATGGATCTTCATATGCTCAGTTAGCAGGTATTATCAACATACATGGTAACATACTGACATGAGACCTAATTGAAAAGTTTGTAATATTCAGTGCTCTAGTTTAATTGGAGGAAACATCTTAAAAAGCGATGGAGTAAAAAAAAATCTGAGATCCGAGTTATTAAGTCTATAAGGGTGTTTTAACACCTAGCGCCCTAAAACCAACTGGTTTGGGAGTCACTGGCCCAACGCTTACTACATGGACCAACGATGTTGCAAAAAAATATATATATCTGAAGTCTGAGTAATTAAGTCCGTAAGGGTGTCTTAACACCTAGTGCCCTAAAGCCAACTGGTTTGGGAGTCACTGACCTAAAGCTCGCTACATAGATGGAAGATATTGTATATAAATAAAAAAATAAAAAAAAAATCAAAAATCAAAGAGAAAAATCAAAAAATTATTCCATTACTGCAAAAAGGTGTGAATTCTGATAAAAGTTTAGGACAAAAATATTACCGTCTTATCAACTACACTTGTGACTGTTGTGGGCAAAAATGAGTTGAATAATAATTTATTGGTTGTGTATTTGGAGAATGGTAGATATAATCAGATAATTTACTTATTCGGTAATTTAGAAAGAAACAAAACAACTAGTAACTTGGAGTAGAAGTTTCATCTGATAGTCGCTAACTTCTTGATTCTCTTTTCTCTTGTCTTTTTGCTTTTATGTGCATTAGTTTTACTATCTTTTTACTTTTATAAAATGTTTGTGGGTATCATTGCTGTAAACCCTCACGAGACTACAACTCGTCCACTAGGGACACCTAGGGGCTTAAAGGATTGTTGCATACGCTAAATGCAACCGTGATCCATACGAAAGTGGCTTAGTTTAATTTTATTTTTATTTTATTTTTTTTGCTCGAGGACTAGAAAAATGTTAGGTTTGGGGGTGTGATAAGTGGAAAATATATCAATATTTACCACCCTTTTACTTAATATTTTGTTTAGTTTCTCGGGTTTGATGAACGTTTTGATATGTTTTAGTTTATTTTGGATATAAAATAATATTGGGACTCAATGAGATCATTTAGGACGAAATGTGGGTCAAACAAGGACAAATTTTGGACTTGACATATTAATTTTTGGAGATTGGAAACTTGAAAGGGCGTTTTTGACAAAGTGCAGTTTTGGAAATTCTAATTTTGCACATATTTCGTATTTTCGACATAACTTCTTGCTCCGATATCGGATTGAGCTGATTCAAGTTAAAGATTAAAGAAGACTCAAAGATCTACAACTTTGAAAGACAAAATAATTTCGAATTCTGAATATTGCATGCCCGAAATTGATAAACCATCCAGTAGTGTGTTGTGTGTAACTATTAAAGTCATTTTCAATCATTTTCAAAGCAAAAAAATAAATAAATTAATAAATAATAAAATTATCAAATCATCACCAAACATGATAAGCAATTAGTGGAGCAATTAATAATGGATTTTTTGGAGTAATTAGTGGAGCAATTAATAATGGTTTTGGTGGAGAATTTGATGGAGGCAAAATTTTTCCTATAAATATCAAGCCTTTTCATTTGTAAATTCATACTTTCTTCTTTGAAATTCCTAAAGAATAAATAAAAAGATTTTATCTTGTTTGTTTATTTACAGCTTTCAGTAATTAATTTCCGCTTTAACACTTTCTTTTCTTTACTTTTCAGTTTTTACTTTCCATAATTTACTTTTACGCACAGTACTTTCCTTTCTTTGCTTTTGCAGTTTTTATGTTTCAAGCAATGAGGAGGTAACTCCCCCTTGCTGGGGTAAAAGGTAAAACTTTTATTATTGCTATCTAGATTAATCTCCCTTAATTATAATATATAAACTATTTAAAACCTGATTTAATGAGCATACCGCTATATTGGCCGGTTGGTAAATAATTATAAATTGGTTTTAACCTGACTAAGTGTGGATACCGCCTGGTTGGTCGGTTGGTGATTAATTATTAATTTGACTTAATCAGGATACCACCTACATGGCTGGTTGGTAATTATCACGCAAAGTTAATATATTATATTAAGGGAGATATCTAAAATAGTAGTAATAAAAGTTGATCCTCTAACCCCAGCATTTTCTTTTATTGTACTTTTACTTTATTTACTTTCAGCAATTTACTTTTTAATAATTTTTACTTTTTACTTTACTTTATTTACTTTTCAGTATTTAATTTTCAGTATTTAACTTTATGTCTTTTATTTTATTTAAGTTTTTACTACCTGTAAATATGTGTCGTAACTAAGCCAGTTATCTGGGGTTGTGATGAAATCCAATATCACTGATTTATAAGAGGTTAAATTATAGTTTGAGTAACATAAAAGTTTATTTATTGAGCCTTAATCCTAATGTTTTTTATTAACTGGCCATTAATAAAATTGAATTGGTAAATTTAAATGAACTTGGAAAAGGAATTTTAGGTTAAAGACCTTAGACTTAATAGCCCACGATCTTCCTTGAGGATAGATAACCCTTTAATAGATTTCCTTACAGGATAGGAATATACCTGTCGGGCGGGGGTAACCATAATTGGAACTTAATCTTAATGAATTCAGATAATTTGGTTAACATAGTAATATGATTAATTGAATTATACTGGGTATTTATATTTGACCATCGGAAGAGGCTTTTACATAATTTTTTGTTCCAGGTTAATAAACCAATATATTACACAAATGTAAAATAACCACTTCATCTTTTAAAAAGATATTGGAAGGATTCACAACCCTGGATAGTTTTATAAATTTGAATTTCCTTCAATCTAATTTCAAGCAATTTTATTTACTTGTTTTAAGTTTTAAAGTCACCACCCAATCAAACAATCAATCTATTAGATACTTGTAAACATTTAACTTCATAAATTGATAACAAAAGGTTTTAAGTCCTCGTGGGATTGATACTTTTTATACTACTTGAACGATACGTGCGCTTGCGTTATACGCGTGTGATTACGCCGGTCACCCACCCATTCCGAAATTGAAGAAGATACCTACCATCACAGAATTCCACGAAAGGACCCCCGAGCCCGATGAATTCGACTGCTCGGCTTTGGACATGAACCGGCCCTATAAGATAACCGAAGATGATCTGGCACTGCTCCGGCAATGCTATGCTATTTCAATAGATATTGCCCTCGAAGTCCCTCGTCCACTTGATCGTGCCAGTCAACCTGATGATGGTTCGGTGGTTCTTCTTCCGGCTTTCTTCGAGTGTGGACTCCGACTGCCAATTCAGCCTTATTTCACCTGGTTATTGGCCGAAATGGAGATCGCCCCTTGCCAACTAAGCCTGAATAGTTGGAGGATCTTGGCTGGGCTATACGTGATTTGGCATAGGGCAGGCCTTGGCGAACCTACTCTTGAAGAAGTAAAGAGGTTGTATCAGTTGAAGGCTAACCCAAGACCGCACCATGGTTAGTACTACCTTTCTACCTATGTCGAGTCGTCAAACATCGTCGGTAAGCTCCCTGACTCCAATAAAAACTTCAAAGATCTGTGGTTCTGGGCCATGGGAGATTGGGGTCGGGCCCTGACAATATATGAAGAGGAGACTTCAGTCCCAGACATCTTTAAAGTGGGAGGTTAGGAATTTAACCCTTAGTGTTCCTACTCTTTAATTATGTGGTAGGATTTTAACTTCTTTGTCTCTTCCCAGCTTGTTGGAGGGACACTCACAAGGTCTCTCATCGGGTCCGAACGCGGATATGATGGGCTCAGTAATATGCCGACCATTGGAAGCAATTGGTTAATGATGCGGCCTTTGTTGAGTCGGGCCTCATTCAGACTGCTCCTCCGAAGGTCCCGGGGCAGATAGGTAGATTCTTACTAACCCTCTAACCAATCCCCTTGTTTGCTCAGCATGATGATGGCTTGAAATTATTCAGATTCTGGACTGACCACTTTTTTGCCTTTGCCTTTTGCAGGAATATCAAGGAGGCCAAAATACCTTGATCAATTGACCGGTGCAACGAAGAAAACCGGCTATACTGGAGTCGGAGCCTCTCGAAAATGGTCAGCAACTGCCGAGGCCAAAAAGGTGACTGAAGAGGCAGCCCCACCGGCTACCCAAAGCTTATCTCCCCCATCCAGGGCATCACCAACAGTCACTACCCGACCTGCCAGCCCCCCAAAACCTACTAGAAAAAGGAGACGTCTGATCGGGACAGAGGAAACTGAGCTGACTCGGGAGATAGAGGAGGAACAGGCCCTGAGCAAAAGGCAGCCAGTTCGGAAAGAGAAGAAAACGCCGGAGGGCACTTCCAGAAAGTTGAAAGGCACCGTGATTCTAGGCGCAGAAGACCTCGGTCAGGACATCAGGGAGGCCACTTCTCACCTGGTGCCGACAATCAATGAACTGGCCGAAATGGTCCCTCCGGTGAAGATTTTGAGATACGAAGATCTCTCTCCCGAGGATGTGGTTACCGAGTTATGCTCTCAGATGGCCAAGGTAGCCACACTTCCCTCATTCCCATTCTGGATCTCTGATTTAATCTGATTTCTGATTTTCTATTTCTTCTCGGCAGACGACCTATCTGGCGGCCAAGAACAAGGATCTCCTCCTGAGCCTTCTATCCGAGGGTGGCCAAGCCTAGAGGCTTCAGAACTGCCTTACTGAAATAGAGGTCGAGCTGGCTAATAAAGACGACATGATAAAAAACCTAGAACTGGCCACGGTCGAGGCTCATTCAACAAATAAATCTATCAGTGCCGAAAAATACTGAGGCTACCAAAAAGGACTTGGAGGCTGCCCAGGTCGACAACAGGATCCTAAGGGTGGAAATGTGCAGCTTTGAATCCAAACTGAGGGCCAAAGATGAAGAACTGGCACGGGTACGTGATGAGCTTAAAAGAGAGAGAGATAAGTTGGAGGCCGAGAGGGATACCATTAGACATGAGGGGGTCGGGAACTGTACCGAGATTATCCCGGTGATATTGCCCAACCTGGATATGGGCCAATCCATGCGGCCATTCACTTCTGCAAAATGGAACTCTCACAGGAGGAGTTTCAAAAATGGCTACCCTCTTCCCCTGAAGAGGTGATGGACCCCGACCCTATTTCGATCGCCCCGATGCCCCAAGCACCTGAAGAAAACCGACCTGAGGCTCATGTTCTTGACCCAGGAGCTATAATTATCGGGGCCTCTCAGGCTGTTAATGTGGAAGCCACTGTCCCTCCTCCCGAGGCCGAGCCCAGCCATCTACCACCCGAGCCTATCGAGGAAGACTCAGTTACTCCTGCGCAGGCCGATCTATAAGGGGTAACCCAAACGGGGCCCCGTGTAAACTTGAACAAACTTCGATTTCTCTGTAATAACTTCTTACAACTATATGTACTTATTATTATTTTTTTGGCATGTTTCTATTCCACTTTTTGTCTCTCATAGTTTGCTCTGAATGCTTTCCTACAAATGACCACTCGAGGCCCGACCATAAGGGGACAACCCGATCCGAAAATAAGATCATTTAGTGGGACGGAACCCGACTCCGAGTTGAGAGAGACACTTGGCTCTGGGGGAATGTTACGTCCCCAGTTCGAAAATACAGACTCGGTGGGATGTAACCCGACCCCTAGCTGAGAGAAAATATAATGGCCTCGGCGGAATGAATCCAGCCCCGAGCCGAATAACACAAAAAGAGGCCTCGGTGAAATGAGTCCAGCCCCGAGCCAATAACACAAGCAGAGGCCTCGGTAAAATGAGTCCAGCCCCGAGCCGATAACATAAACTGAGGCCTCAGCGGAACATATCCAGCTCTGAGTCGATAACACAAGCAGAGGACTCGGCGAAACGAATCCAGCCCCGAGATGATAACACAAGCAGAGGCCTCGGCGGAATGTATCCAGCCCCGAGCCAATTAATCAAAGCAGAGGCCTTGATGGAACGAATCCAGCCCCGAGCCGATTAATCCTTGGGACTTATTCAGAAGGGAAATGAATCAACCTCTGAAGCCCTATTGAATCTGGCACGGGCGTCCCCTTGCCAGACCAGCGAAAAAGAAAAACAAAATAAAATAAAAAAACGGGGGTGACTTAGCACTTATCCCAAAGCAAAATATTTCACAAGCGTAAACAACAGCGCGGATGCCTCAAAATAATGTCTTGTCTGAGGTCTCCAAAACACAATTTTGAACCTTTCAATTCAGAGTCACGGGGAACAAGGATTCGGATCAAAGAGCGTTTAGAATGGTAAGAGCACATTCCTCTATACGTCAGGTCACTATGGGGCCTGTGTATTATTCGAGGGCTCCTCCTTACAATGCTGGAGCAGACATACGCCACGAGGGTACAATCCTTCCCCGTGTTATGCTTCTCACAGACCCGAATTACCAAATAGGTAGGGATCAAAGAGTGTCCGAACATTAAGGGCATGCTCTTCCTTATGTTTAGTAACACTAGAGCAAGCAAACGCCACAAGGGCATAATCCCTCCCCGTGCTATGCTTCTCACAGACCCGAATTACCAAATAGGTAGGGATCAAAGAGTGTTCAAAACATTAAGGGCATGCTCCTCCTTATGTTTAGTAACACTGGAGCAAGCAAACGCCACGAGGGCATAATCCATCTCTGTGCTATGCTTCTCACGGATCCGTTGGTGAAATAAAACATACGGGAACACATTCCCTGCAGTTGTATTTCCCAGACCGGCCAGGACGGCCATCTCACAGGGGCTTTCCCTCCCTGCGATTAGACCCGGTCAAGGTTCCGATTCGGAACCGGAACAGAACCGGTTGGAACCGGACGGCTCCGATTCCGGTTCTAGAACCAAATCGGAACCTAACCGGTTCGGTTAGGGTTCCTCCCATAGCTGAATCGGTTGGAACCATTCGGTTCCAACGGTTCCAACCGAAACCGTATGGTTCCGGTTGGAACCGGTTTGAATATATACAATAATATATATTTTTTAATTTTTTAGATAAGAATTTTATTTGTAATTTAGTGTAATTATGTAATGTAATTTAACGTAATTTGTAATTTACATAATTTTATTTGTAATTATTTTCAAAAAAATAATTTAATGTAATTATTTGTAATTTGAGTTTTATTTTCAAAAAAGTAAAAAAAAAAAAAACGAATGGAACTAGAACCGAACGGTTCGGTTCCGGTTCCGGTTCCATTTTAGTGTGGAACCGAAACCGAACGGTTCGATTCCGGTTCGAAACCGAACCGAACCGCCGGCCCAGTCTACCCGCGATTACTATCCCGAGATATCCCTCATAAATGCAAGTCATAGGGTAGTTACGCTCCAGCTTCGGGAGTTCGACACTACCACGAAGGGTTCAAGTGCCCTCATGCATTTCATCCCCTGACGCGGTCCTGATCCTCAAAAATGAAATGAGTCAGGTCGGAACACTTCTGCCCAGGGTGTTATGATAGCACCTGTGATTGATGTTTCACGGGTTTGGTGCCTTTCCTGATCCCAGATCATCCCTTCGCATCGAGTATGCCCCCAAGATATTGAATACGACTTTCAAATTTAACTAAAAAAGTGAGTGAAAATTTTCTTAATTGAATAGAGAAAGTTTTATTCATATTCGAGGACATACTGCCCTTCCTACAACTCTCTGCGGGACATTTCGAGAGAGGCTTTATATTGAGCTCCTAACCCTTTTCGGGTTGTTAAAATAAAGAAAAATCTACTGGAAGTACTTTCTTAACATCTTGGCGTTCCAAGGCTTCCGTAACCGTGTGCCATCCAGCTGTTCCAAAATATAGACACCCGGCCTTACCACCTCAACAATTTTATAGGGCCCTTCCCACTTGGCACCTAACGAACCTTCCTCCGGCCTTCGAGTGTTCAAGGTGACCTTTCTCAACACCAAGTCACCCGGAAGAAAGACATGGGTCCGAACTTTTTTGTTGTAGAAACGGGCCATTCTTTGCTGATAGATTGCTGCCTTCATAGCCGACTTCTCTCTCTTTTCTTTGATCAGGTCGAGATGACTTCTGATGAATTCTTCATTCTGTCTGTCCTTAAAATACCAGACCTTATGGTAGTCATTCCGATCTCTGCAGGGATAACCGTCTCGCATCCGTATGACAAGGAAAATGGATTTTCCCCTGTGAAATCCTTACAGGTCGTCCGGTGCGCCCACAATAATTCTGGTAACTCCTCGACCCGTAAGCTTTTACAAGCTCCGAGCCGAGCTTTAAGATTTGCCTTAATGGTTTTTTTGTCGCCTCAACCTACCCGTTGGACTTGGGGTGGGCAGATGAGGCGAATCTTAAGGTGATTTGGAGGTCTTCGCAGAGCTTCCTAAAGCCTTTGCTATCGAACTGTTTTCCATTATCGGTGATGACGGCCCGAGGAATTCCGAACCTGTAGATAATTTTTTTCTTCAAAAACTTCGTAGCTTTCTTCTCTGTGATAGCGGATAAGGGTTCAACTTCCACCCATTTGGTGAAATAATATATGTTAACAATGGCGTACTTCACCTGCCCTCGCCCCTTCGGCATCGGCCAGATGATGTCCAGCCCCCACTGGGCAAACGGCCAAGGATTGGACAGGGTACTCCACTGCTCTGCTGGCTGGTGGCGAATATTGGCATTCTTCTGGCATCCTTCACATTTTCGGGCCACCCTTATACCGTCTTGATGCATGGTTGGCCAGTAGAACCATTGCCTTAAAGCTTTAAAAGCAAAAGATTGTCCTCCGGTGTGACTCCCACAGACTCCTGCATGAATTTCCCTGAGCACATAGTCAGCATTCTCTTCTTCCAAACATTAACTCCTTCGGTCAGGGAAAACTTGGTGCTTTTAAATTTCAGCTTCCTGGCTTCCTTCTTGTCTTCAAGTGTCTCCCCATTCTCCAAATATCTCCTGATTGGTTGAATCCACGAAGATTCGCTTTCCATATCCAACACCCTACCTCGAGCTCCCCCACGTTTTTTTCTCGGAGGCAGATTAGAGGGACTATTCTAGGATTTTCTGACGTTATCAAAGATGTGAGTCGTGCTAAAGAGTCTGCCTCACAGTTGTTTTCCCGCCCGACTTTCTCAAAATACACGTTCTCTATTTTTTCTCGCCAACCTTTTTACCTTAGCCAAATAAGCTATCATACTCGACTCTCTGGCTTGGAACTCTCCCTTCAGCTACTGAACGGCCAGCTGGGAGTCGCTTCTTACAACTATGTCATGGATGCCTATCACTGTACATAACCTTAAACCGGCTAAAATTGCCTCATACTCCGCCTCATTGTTTGTAGCCTCGAAGGTGAATCTCAAGGCGAACAATACTTCTTCACCTTTATCATTCTTCAATATGATTCCGACCCCATTACCTTGTGAGCTGAAAGATCCGTCTACCGACACCTCCCATTTGTCTTCCCCAACGATCAAAATTTGGGGTTCTGTGAATTCAGCAACAAAGTCTGCCAGAGCCTGCCCTTTTACCGCTGTCCTTGGGAGGTAAGAAATGTCATGTTCACTCAACTCTACCGAAACCATTTCATTAACCTGCCAGAGACCTCCGGTTTCTACAGAATCTGCCTCAAAGGATAATCGGTATAAACCCCGATAGGATGGGTCTGGAAGTAAGGTCGTAACTTCAGGGCCGCGGTGATTAATGACAAGGTGACCAGCTCTTGTGCATGATATCTGGTCTCAGCATCTAATAAAGCTTTACTAACATAATACACTGGCCTTTGAACTTTATCAGCCTCTTGCCTCATCCCTGTCTTCATTCCCTTGCCTTTTCCGGGTACCCACTTCAATGCAGAGGTTTCCCGTGAGAGGGTGGAAAAACAGCTCCGAGCCACCTTCTAACTCCCGCACACGATTCCAATCCCATCCCGGGTGGGGAACTTTAACTTCAAGTAATAGCAAGAATTTGCAGCCTTTGTCTTCATCATGAAAGGCCGACCAACAATGACCTGGTAACTGCTCATACAATCCACCACCATGAAATTCATAATAACCTTCCGAGTTCGGGGATGAGTTCCGATTATCATTGACATTGTATCCTTCCTAACGGAACAACCGTCGAGCCCCCGAAGCCGTATAGGGGAGTCCCATCTTCAGTTAGAGCCGCATACTCCACTCCAAGGCCGTCCAAAGCCTCATTGGAGATTATATCCATTAAGATTCTGTCTACCTCAGAACCACCGATTGTTGCCTTGATTATTAATGCATCGTCGTGGGGGAAACTCACCCCTCGAGTATCCTCATCCGTGAACATTACTGGCACTAACCGACCACCTTGTATTCCCGAGGCCCGCCCTATTTCTAACACCTCCGACCCCCGAGTCTGACTATAGTTTTTTCTTGATCGGTTAGAATCCCCAACCAGTGTCTTCCCTTCTGTAATGATATTCACCTGTCGGTAATGTGCTCTCTACCTGGCCGCCATAACTTCATAGTCAATATAATTATTCAAATACCCATTCTGCGTCAGGTCTTTCGTTTTCTCCCGCAAGTCTTTGCATCCATCCGTCGTATGTCCCTTCAAATTATGATGCATGCAGTAGGATTTTTTATTCCTCCTGTAGGCTGGAATCTTCTGAAGTCAGGCTCTATCAAAAGGCCATTTCCCTGGATTTCCATGACTATTTGCCCCAGCGGTTTATTCAAAGAAATATATGCCTATGCCCCGGCCACATGGCTTACTTGGGCTGAGATTCTCTTTTCCTGGTCACTTCAAGGTATCGGCTTGAATTCCCTTCGCCTCGGGGATGGTTTTTTGAACTCCCTATCTGGCTTGCGAGGAGCTTCTGCCCTCATCGTCCTTTCTCTGATAGTTGTCCCCCTCCAGGATATTCTCTCATCATTTTCCAACGAAACAAACTTCCGGGCTATTTCCAGAGCGGTGGCATAATCCGGTGTATCTTGGATCCTCATGTGGGTCCATAGCTTCCCGACCTTTAAGGCCCCCTTCAAAATTTCCAAGGCCTCGAGCGACTCATATCCCCCGACCTCGAGCACCATGTTATGGTACCATTCAATGAAATCCTTCAGGGGCTCATCGTCCCCCTGCTTCATGAGCCTCAATTCCCCAACTGTCTTCTTTGGGACGCAGGCCCCTTTGAAGTGCCGAACAAATGACTTCCTGAGTTGCACAAAGCTACCGATGCTCCCCGGGGCTAGACTTCTGAACCACAGAATGGCGGACCCACCCAAGGTTATGGGGAATACTTTACAGACGGCATCCCCTACCACTCCTTGGACCTCTATCAATAGAACGAAACCCTCAATATGGGATTTTGGATCAGTATGGCCTTTGTAGGGTGCCATGGACGGCATGTTGAATCGTCTTGGAAACTTTACCGACCTTATTTCTTCTGTGAATGGAGATTCAACCTCGTCGTCCCAAGCATCTCCCGTATCAGTTTTGAGGTTCACTCCCCACTTGGTCATTTATTTTCTTAACCACGATCTTATATTGCCATCTGTGTTATCATACTGCCTCCAGCTGCCTTCTTCGCGTCTGTCACCCCGGGTACGGCGTTCCACATAACTTGAGATTTCCCGTCCAGTTTCACCATGCTTCCTATCTCCCCTTCTGGTGTCGCGGGGGCTATCATAGGAAGAATATGGCGACTGTCTCCCCTCTTCTTCTTCCCACATATCCTCCATTTGTAGATCTTTTTCTACCACTACGGACCTCATCCCGTAGGGACCCTTCCTCCTAGGTTCATCGTCTTCACTTACATCTACAACCCTTTTTCCTTCCACTATTTCACCTCTCCTCCGACTGGTTTCGGCTTCAAGTCTCTCAATATTCATCTCTTCCATCCTCTCCAGTCTGTCCATCATGGATTTCAAAAGGATTTGATTTTCCTCCCTATCTTTCCTCATATTTTCCTTCATCTTCTCCACCCATTCCCCTGTTGAACTCCCTGACGACCGGTGATTTCCACATTCTACCATCGTCTTACCATGTGAATTACTTTTTACTGGAATCCTCACAGACGGTGCCAACTGTTAACAGCTGATTTTAGTCTCAGGGGCAATAAGGGCTCTTCGCTACCGAGACAATCCTCCTGCAACTGTGATTTTTTTTGTTATGGGAAATCAAAAGTAAATTTGACAGAAGATAGATAAACACACTTATCAACAAAGAGATTTAACGTGGTTCGGCGGATCAGATCCAACCTACATCCACAGGCACAAAACATGTGGTATTTTATTACTGAAATACGTTGTTTCTTGTTTACAGGTCTAACAAATTATTATCTCTCTTGTTTTTCTTAGAAACTCATCCCTTTTACAAGTATGCTTTCCCCTCTCATTTATACTAGCAAATAGACAGTTTCCCTTTTTCACAAGACCTTTTAGCCGAAACTACCTTCACTCATATCTTTATCCTATTAGAACACTAACTTATCAGCTTATCTAATGAAAGTAGGGTGATTTATCATCTCATCCCGTGAAAGTAGGGTTACTTATCCTTTGGAACATATCTTGCCATCTGCTCGATCTTTACGAGGTCGGTCACAATAGTCCTCTGAGCTGAGAATGCTGCTATCGATCTGATAATGCACGTTCATCCGAGCTAAGTGGTCGATCACCGATCATAAAATGCTCGGCCCCTTGTCGTTGGCTCATGCAACATCTAATGGCTGGGTCAGCAATAATGGTCTTGATCAAGAAGGGAATTACCTTTTTACCCTTGCCGCACTGCTTAAATATCATAGTACCTGAAAATATCGCCAACAAAACTCATCCAAGAGTTGGAATCAACACACAAAACTTGGAGCTTTAAAGACAACACAAAATTTTTGAAATTCAAATCCGATCATTGTAAGTCATTCCGCACCTTTTATGATCTAATTCACACTTAATCATGTCTTATAGATCCTTGGCATATTCTAGGAACACTAACAGGACGTGCAATACTCGTTTTCATTCTTTAGGAACGACGTCTAATAATCGCGAAAAATAAAATTCAAGGTTATAAACATTTCTGTCCGAGTTTTGAGATGATTTTTCATCCTAATTCAAAAACCAAAATGAGATTAATGATAATTGTTCATCTTGAATCTATAATCAGAAGATGAGAACCTATTTTAACACATGGAGATATGGAATAAAATATTTTTCCAATTAAACAACACAACTTTACGTAAGAGATAGTTTGGTTTTTTAGGGGTGATAGTGAAAAAGTTGACAGATAAGTCATCCTTACTGCCACTATATAACAGTACATGGTCGACCCATTACTTCAACTGAGATCATAAAAAATCATTTTATTTTTTAGTTGGAACTTTAAGCAGTTCTCGAAAAAAGACAATGAAAAAATGATCTCTTAGGCATAAAATTAAATAAATAAGAAATTACAATATCAATGCTCGTGATTTACAATTAGATCATTTAATCGCATGATTTATTATATGATTCTTCTAACAAAGAACCATCATTAATAGATACTTAGATCAAAAATAAATAAATAAATCGTTGGTATTATTTATAAAAACCAACAAATTAAATTAATGAAAAATATCAGTATGCCTTCTCCTTGTATGTATATGTCAGTACATGTGTCAGCTAATGTGTATTTCTTTGTGTGATATTCTGGTTTGCTTTCTTGTTTATGATTGAAGTTTGTATTTTTTTAGATTGTGAGTTATTGATAATGAATGATGGGTGTGGTGTATGTTATGTGATGAGTCGTATATGTGTGTGGATACTCTTGA
Organism: Zanthoxylum bungeanum; assembly: GCA_019454045.1. NCBI lineage: Eukaryota > Viridiplantae > Streptophyta > Magnoliopsida > Sapindales > Rutaceae > Zanthoxylum > Zanthoxylum bungeanum. Next base: position 92,398 of record SKCR01037944.1, on the reverse strand, counting down.
ATTGTTTACTTTTTTACATATTTGATTTGCATGCCTATTCTGAAGAGTTTTCAAATAAATGAAAAGGATTTTGACTCCAATTTTAATACGATAATATTTTTACTACGATGTGTATTTTGAATATTATGGGGCCCTGCCCCTCTGACTATGGTCATTTTGTTACCATATGTGGACATGGTCATGTTTCGTACAGCGTCCGGTCAGTGCACGCGATTCAGAAATTGGACGCATGTTTTTCTTTCGTCCAGTGAGTAGTCTCTGGACTTCTTATATGATTTTTATGAAATAAGAAATCTGAAATTTATTTTCTTTTATAAAGATCAGTTTTCGATATACGATGAATACTTCTGTATTTGTTATTTATAATATTTTGATCTATTTTTTGATAATTTAGATATTTTAATTTAAGATGCTTTTGATTTACGTGATTTTATGATATTTTCAAATTATGTTACTAATGATACTTTTAGTTTATGAATTTCTGAAAGTTTTTGAAAAAAATATTCGAATAACGTGATTTATATATTTTGATTAGATGATATACGATATATTTTCCACTACAGTGTTTGTATGACGATTTTATTTTATGGATTTTAACCCTTCGTTACACCTGTTGTGGGGTCTTGACCATTAGAAAATGGTTGACCCGTTATCCCCTGTCGACATGGTCCTATTCGGACATTGCCTGGATCTTGTGCGTAACTCGGGTAATGGATGCCCGTTTAGTTTTGGTGATTATAGATTTCGAATGCTTCTGATTTTCAGAAAGATCCGTTTTTTAACAAGTTGGGTTTTCGAAAGCTGATTAATATTGTATTTTGATTTCTGATGACGTTTGAAATGACTATATGGAGTCTGTAGTATGGTTTCCGATTCCGTTAAGAACCTGTTTGTCAGTAAGAATGTTTGCATTTCGCTTACCGTGTCGATTAATGAATGTGATTGACTTATGATATGTGCAGTTGGATTTCCGTTTCTGATTGTGTCTTGTAACACATGGAGATGTGGAACAAAAGTTTTTCCAATTAAAGAAACTAATATGCACAAAATCAAATAAACAAGAAATTAAAATATCAAGGCTCAGTGATTTACAATGAAATCATTTAATCGAATGATTTTATTATGTGATTCTTCAAATAAAGAACCAATCATTAATAGATACTCTGATCAATCAAATTTGATTGATTGCATAATTATAAAAAAAATAAAAAATAAAAAATAAATCGTTGGTACTAGTTATAAAAACCCACAGATTAAATCAATTGAAAAGGAAAAACAGGAAACCGAGTCCTCCTCCTTAGTAAATTTTAATCTCAGTATTAAAGCTTAATAATAATAATAATACCCCCACAGCAACGAAACTAGCCTTAGCCCATATGTCCCGATCTTGATAATTAACATATCTGGCCTGGCTTGCAGATAAGTGGCCCGGCAGATTTGGTGAGCTTCTCAACTTCAGTTCCTGGCAATGGTTTTATGGCATTATTCATATTGTATCCGATACTGGCTTTTGGGTTACCGGATTGATTGAAGTAAGCTCCGTTCAAGAATACATCTCCCTCAGATCTCCAAATCCAATTCTTCCATTCATTGTAGTCGGCCATTCGCTTGGTCACCTGCGCATATATATTGCATATATTAAAAATGAGGATGGATGTACGTGTTGTGTATATATATTCTGTCTGCATGCATTATGTTAGTTTCAATCAAATACATTATTACGTACGTACCGCTTTGGTATTGGGTTATCCTGTGCAGTAAACCTGTTACCCTGGCTAAGAATGGTCGGGCCTTTGAGACCACCAATTGCATACATTTTCCAGTGAATGTAATCATTGTTGACAATATGAGCGAAGCCATGTCTGATGGCTGGCAATCTTTGAGTTACTTCCTTACCAAAACGGTTGAAAGCGAGAGTGGCTTGCAGCTTTTTATCTTCTGTGTAAGTATCACTTGCACCCAACAGAATCGCCTTATCATGCTGGGATAAGTGGTTGTTTGAAATGGTGATGGCTGTGGATCCTTGAATGGCATCAATCAGCCCATCGTAAGCTTTAGACAATGAACAATGATCAATCCAAATTTTTGATGAACCAAATATTCCAATTGCATCCCCATCACTTTCCCCCCTCTTTTGCACTTGATCCGCTGAAATCATATATTACCACCTTTTTGAGGAGAAATATCATGAATATGGATTCCATGAACGATCACGTTTTTCACATACTGCATCATGATTCCAGCTCCACCAGATATGTGTACATTCGCTCCACGCCCATCAATCGTCTTGTCACTAGCAATAAGCATTTCTTGCTGCAACTTTATGTTCATGTCTTTTGCAAATGTGATCCATAAGGGTCCCTTTTGTGTCACTGCATGGCGTAGAGTCCCATTTTTAGGCTTCGCCGTGTCACTGTCTGATGAATCTGTGACCTCATATTTTTTCCACCCTTTCCTCCGGTAGTTCCTTTGCCGAAACCGAGCCCGCAATTGGCAAGTGCCTGTCGATTTTCTGCCCAGTCTTTGCGGCAACGCCAGCATTTGTCAATTGGGTTTGCAGCATCGCATGAACCTGAGGATTCCGACAAGCCCCTCCTTGAATCAATGCTGCTTGCGAACCTGAACCGCAAAAAAATAATATATATCAAGTTATCAACTTAATAATATAAACGTTTTAAGTTAAAATATTAATAATATGAGAATTTATTTACATACTCTTGAGCTTTCATGTTGAAGTGGTTGACAACATCTCCAGGGTTTGGTTCATAGTGCTGATCGGCGACTTCCATGGCTTCTGCAGCTTGTCGACGCCACACCTCGTCGACCTCGGCGATGTCAGCCGACAGGCAAGGGATCAAGGCGGCAAAAAATAAGAAGAAAATAAATTTTAGCCTGGCTAGCTCCATGCTTGAGGGCTGCTAAAATTTTATTATTCTTATTACAAATGTTTTATTCTAATGTACAATTTAAAGGTCTTATTAGGATTTAACCTATTGCTTGTGATTTGATGTTGTGCGTCGGGGGCTTATTTATACTCATCCTGTAAGAAATTTTCTATGGCTTTAAATTTATATGCTGCGAACAACCAGGCGAGCCAAGTCAATTAAGCCAAGTCAATTAACGGAGAAAATCTACAATTAATGGTTCATGGAACGTAATTAGGATCCTAATTATTGGACGAAAAAATTTCAGTATTTATCGGGCTTTAATAAATCACAGAATTAGTCAAACGTTTGATGTAAAAATTTTAGTTTATAAATAGAGGAAAATTATCGGTAGTAATTTTAATTACAAAATTTCCGTTATTAAATAGAAGGAATAAAATTATCTCGTTAATATTAATGATAGATGAAATATTTTTATCCCTTTTTATTTGGCGACCAAAAATTTAGAGACAGATTTTTTCCGTAGCTAATAGGTCATTAACGACAGAATAGTTACGGATTTTTCTATCGTTGTTTCACTATTTTCTTATAATGATATGCATTATATGTTTCCTGAAACTAATAAAGATAAATATTGACACTTAAAACTACTTAGTAATATGAGGAATTACAGATCGGATATGATCTTCCTAACTCAACCTTAATGTAATTTCCGTGACTATATATTCATAATTAGAAGTGAAATAATATAATGTAAAAGGCTATTACAATAGCAAAACAAAATTTGTACAAAGCATAGTTGAAAAATCTAAACTTCAAACATCAGTAGATATCTACTGAGTGCAGTTCCATAAATCCTTTCTTTGTTCTTTCAAATTTCCGTCCACCTACAAAAGTCAAGAAAACAAAAACTTACAAAACACCAACACAAACTAAGATTTAGTTGGAATAATCAGTCACCATAAAGGTGGAGCAAGCCACCACAATGGTGGAACCCAAATCAAAGATCTGAGTATTCAAAAGGAATGAAATAAAGAAAATTGAAAAGAAAAGAAAAGAACAAACGGAAGTGAGTGGGTGAGGCAAAGAAGGATAAAGAAGAAAACATTAAGAAAATAAAAATAAAAAATAAAAAGAGAGAAATAAAGAAGAAGAAGAAGAAGAAAATGAAAAGAAGGAAAAAAAAAGAGGCAGAGAAGTGAAAAGATAGAAAAAAAAATAGGAAAAGGGTTGGTGGATGGGAAGTTTCTGTAACATCCCGCCTAGGCCAGGATGCTACCGGCAGGAGACAGGAAAACCCATCTCCATAAGCCTCTGATTCTGACGAAATTTCGGCATGATGTATGCAGAACATCATGCAATCTGGCTTATAGCCAGCATCCGGAAACAACCCGCTATGCAATTCAAATCATATGCAAACATCATCTAAGCCTCATGCCTGAACTCAAAGAACAAAATGTAAATACTTGGCCTCCGGCCAGAACTCAACATGAAACTATACTAATACATAACTCTTACATATGATATACAAATGCAAATACAAATACAAGAGCCGTGAGGACCCATAACTCGACCCAGGACTCAAAAACCCTCTTGACTGCAATTGGGGCGATCCACTGTCTTCAAGGTCTTCACTAAAAATCCTGCTGGCTCAGTATGTCTGCTACTGACCTGCAAAACTAACAAACTGTTTGCGGTATGAGTCATAAGACTCAATAAGTAATCATGCAAATATTTATGAAATCCGAATTAATTATCTATTTCTTAATCATTTCACAAACATGTTACTTTGCTAACGTACCTGTTAACTGATCACCACAAGCTACTTCTGCTTGCTATTTATATTATCAAACATTTGTAAAATTTATGTATATATATTTGTATTAAATTCTTATATCACAATCACATTAAGACTCATCATGCTTTTGCTGCGATACGCTGATTCCTACTTACTTTATATACTCTTTACAAGTCTGGTTCAGGTATTTACTATAACTTTCTCTTTTTCACTATCTTGAAATATCATCAAATCGGACAACTAAAATATTATTCCTGTCAATCATTTAATCCATGTATACATGCATATGTTACCATTTCATCACCATCTAGCATTCTTACTATGTGTTCTTTCTAAGTAAGCATACAACTCATACATTCATCATTGATACATATACATTTAAATAAGATCATGCTACTATGAACTCGTACTTTACAAAATGTTACTTCTATATAAACATGCTATACACAACGTTAACCATATATGCATACCGATGCAGACATGTCACATGTATTAATGCCAACTATATACTTTCCAATGATAACTAAAATATATGATTTATATGCATAACTTGTAACTATACTCTACTTATCATGCAATGCTTTTATAAAATACTTCTTGAAAACCTTTTCTGAAATGCTGTTTTTCAGAAAACTCTTTCTGAACACTCTTTCCTGAAAACTCTGTTTTGAAAAATCTATTTATACACTATGTCAGAAATCATGCTTTGAATCTCTGGTTTCCTAAAACTGTTTCTAAAATCTAGTTTCTGAAAACTGTTTACTAAAAACCGAGTTCTGAAATCTGGATACAGAAATTCTGAAAACTTTATACTGAAAAATGAAAACTGAGAGGAAATCTGTAAACTAAAAACTATTCTACGTCCAGGACAACAGCTCAATTGGCAACGTAGAACTCTGGCATCTCTGAAGCTGGTGGTTCCCTACGTCCAGGACAACAGCTCAACTGGCAGTGTAGCCACCAAACCAGGATTTCAGGGAACTGTCAACCCTAATCCTGCTCGAGGATCTGAGAGAGTCCCCTCAGTCCTCCACATGTGCACATGTCTCTGAATCCGTCAATTCCACTGTATCAAGTTGCATACTGGGGTGAGGTTTTACCTCATGCCCCGAAAATCATGTAAAAATTACTGATCAACTTTTAAAAAACTTAAATCAAATCCCAAACTTTAAGGAACATCTTCTGAAATACATCTCTTTCAAAAACATTTGAGAACTATTCTTTGTAATACTTTGAAACTTAAAAACATTCTTAGCTTTAACTTAACTTCTGAAAACTATAACATATAGGTATGCATATACATTTCTTATACTACCATACATGTACATGCATTCGTTCTTGCATATTCATTTACATGCACACCCTTTATGCTCACACAAAAACTTATCTTGATATAGTTATATTTATTACAAAATTCATACATTTAAATCAACATGCTCAAAGATCTCATTTACATATGTTCATATACACAAATACTATGTGCTCACTTAATAATGCTTCAAAATACTTGTATACAGTTTACATACATATAAGATACATGCATATTTATTTCTCCATGCAACTTACTTACTTTTTGTACTTTAAAACACACAGCTTCTTGCTTATACATACATACTCAATTTCTGCCTACTTAAGTGCCTATTCAATCATAAATACTTATACTTAGCTATGTATGTTCAAAGTATCTTGCTTTTGTATCCTTCTACATACACTGAACATATATAGTTACTTTCTTACAATTTGTCATTCTTTAAACTTTAATCTCATTCCCTATGGTGTAGTTTCTACAACCCCAATCCCAAATATCCTACCATATTACGAATAAATATACTTATCATTCTTCTACTTATCATTCTTCTACTTATCATTCTTATACTTATCATTATTGTACTTTCAATCTGAGGATTGCTAATATCTTACTACTTATACACACACACACACGCACACTCACTTCCCGTTTTATGTTTATACATATATCTATAAAGTTTCTTTATTATTTAAATTCAGTCCGAATACGTCACAAGTAATCATCGCATTGATTACTTTCCTGGCCAGGTGGAAACTTATGATCCTGGTCCGATCGAAATTTCGAGGGCATATTCGGACTCCTAATGGCCTTACGAAAGCGCTGGTGTTGACGGAATTTCGATCGAAGCTACTGTTCATGTCAGGTTACTGTTCACACGACTTATTTCTCATTTTGCATGCAACCGTCCGCTATTCGATGAAATCGACTCAACATACTCGCATTACTCATCGAGGGCTTCGATTTGGTAGGTGGCTCGGGCCGTGAATCGAACCGACGAGCTGAGAATGACAAACCCATTTCACGCCATTCTCCCTCATTTTCCCACCGTTCTGGCCGTCGTTTGGGGAATAACCGGCCACCATGTGGCCGGCCTGCATGGGACGAAGTCGGCAATGCCGGTGTGCACCGCTGGGGGTGGCCGGATGGCCAAACGCCGGTCACCTCTCCTCTTTTCTCTCTCCTCTATCTCTCTCACGTGTTTTCCCCTACATCCTTTCTTCTTCTTTTTTTTCTCTATTTATTTTATTTATTTATTATTAAAATCAGTAAACAAAATATCATACTTCCAAAATTACCAAAATACCCCCCACTATAAGGGTAATTTCGGAAATCTATGATTTTGAAGACCTTCTAGCATGATTTTCGAAACGTATTCAACACGAAAGTTGTTCGTCTCAGAAAAATGAGTCTGATGATTCAAGAATCAACTCAATCGGAGTTCGTTTGCTAATTTCATGACCAAAACTGTAAAATTTACGCGTATAATAAATATAGTGTAACTGATTCCTTGAGATGACTCGTCTTCTGATGCGATAACTCTTCACTTTATATTATTCTGCCATATAACATTGCTTGAACTCTTATTCCTTACAATCATCATATTCCGAGACTTTAACTTCAGTCCGAAAACCATCCAGATCTGTCCCGAAAAATCTGGGATGTTACAGTTTCCGCCGCCGCCATAAGAGCTGTAGTGACGCAGGGCTGAAAAATTGTTAGGGTAAATGATGTTGAGATTTTTATGCCCGATAAGTAAATGTGTTCAAAATATGATTGATTAATAAATTTATGATTCGATTTTATTTCATGTATGTATTTTGATTTACTTTATAAAATTCATGAAAATTCCGTGATTATTTATGTAGCTTTAAATTAAACATATATGTGTATGTAAAATATTACATACATATATGCATGGATAAAATTTAAAGAATAATAATCAAAATTTGTCCATGACTATGATTTGGAGTTGGGAATCTTCAAATTCAAAGTTATAAATACAGTTCATTCCATTATGAATGGTATAGTTCTATCCATACTATATTATGTAGAGACATATAAATTAATGTATTTTATATAATAAGATTATATTGGACAAGACCAGATAAAATTGAAAAGTTCTAATAATTTCCGTTAAATAAAAACTATCAATTTTATCATAATGATGGTCATATATGTGATGATCTTAATTCATTGTATTTAGCAGACTCCTATATCATATTAATTTATTTTTTAGTTTACTCGGTATGGCTTTGTATTTATTACATTTTGTAAACCTTGTATCTTGGGAATGAGTTGAATGAATAGCTTGGAATGCTAACCTAATACAATGAAATCCGTTTATAAGATTCTCTTATTTGTTAGTTCATGACCTGAATGAATAGCACTCAAATTCATAAAAGTTATGAATTTATTGTTCACTTAAAAACTAGTGGAAGTCAAGGATAAAGATGTAATGGAGAGGTTAATGGATTTTTTTTACCTAGCTCCTTTACGAATATGTTATGGAGGATCATTGTATAGGTAATGCATATATCAATAGACGAATACTTTGAGTAATTAATTGTAAATTCTGAGAGTGCAATTCTAGGTATTTAGTGGAGTTACTCCAGAGTTAATAATTTCATTTGATTAATAAAAAAAATTATAATTAATCGACAGAATTATTGGAGCTTAGAATTATAGGTTCATCGGTCCCTCGTCGTCTTCTATCACTGTTCGAAACGTATAATATTGCGAGAAGAAATAGTTTGTGAATGATATAAAATAATTATGAATTATTTTACACTCTAATTACTTCATATAACTCTTGTTTGGAAATTATGACAAAAGTTATCCTAATATATTTATCAATAGATATGTTCTATTTATGAAATTATGAAAATTAATATTTATTTAATTTGATTAATTAAATTTTATTTTAATGAGTTAATATTTTCAAAAGTTGAAAATTTTGATTTTTTTTTTAAGGAGTTATCTTTGATAATTAATAAGATAAATAATGAAGGATCTTATTCTGATTTTTTGAAAATCAAAATTAATAATATCCTTAAAGAAGTTGCTTGATACAATTTGATTTTAATCAAAAGTTGATCAAGAGAAACAAATCATTTTAAAATATAAAAAAGTGAGCAGGGCCGGCCCTGGGCAGGAGCCACAAGGGCGACTGTCCAGGGCCCAAAAATTAAGGGGCACTATAAATTGTCGGGGTTTAGGTACTATGTCCCCTTTATATATTTTCTCAAGTAATATAATTTGGACGTGAGGGCCTAGCCCCCAGCTTCGTTTGGGTTCCAGCCCTCGTTAAATATTATTTTTTTTAAACATATGTTTTCGTAATGAAAAAAGGGCACATTTTGAACTTTCGCATCGGGCACCCAAAAATTCAGGACCGGCCCTGAAAGTAAGCAGTGTTGGAAAATGGTGATCAATCTTTTTGATCCAAAAAAAAATCAAAAAGAAGAATAACAAAAAAAAAAAATGTGTGTGCTGGAAAAGAAAAGAAAAATAAATATTTTTCTTTTAATTTTTTTCTTAGTTTGGTTTTGAGAAAATCAAAAAGAAAACAGCACCTAAGATTCATCTCATGTGCTGAGTACAACGAATCCTTCAATAAATTAGAGTGTTCTTCGTAGTTTTTTCACGCCCACACGTGTTGTTGAAGGTTAGAAGATAAGTCGAGGAAGATCGTGGTTCAAAGAATCGACATTTATAGAGATCCAGATCTACATGTATATTTCCAACATAAGTTCTAAATATTTATGTTATTAATGTAACTAGAAATACGGATCCGGTTTTTATTATTCATGAAAAATAATTTTTCCAATTACTGAACATGATTCCGCTGCGCATGAACTCTGAAAACCCAATGGCATCAAGAGCGGTCGCATTTATTCTAGTATATTAATAAGAATGATTTATTGTAAATCAATTTTAACGTATGTAAAAGAGTAGGTTATGCAATTTTTAATTATCATATGATGATGAATGTATGGATATTCATCGTTAATTGTGTGGTTGACTTTTGGGTTAGGATTTTAATTTTTTGTTTTAATATTGGATATGTAAACCTAAAAAATTAAATGGGTATTTTTTTTTTTCTGTAATTGTTCGAGATCAAGATCAAGCCAAAGAACTATGGACGGAGATACTTTTTACAACAAAATATAATCATTTTTCTAAATTTTTTTATTATGACTGCATTGTGCAGTAGTGAGACTGTTGCACAGTGCATTGCTGCACGAGCCGCAGTGTTGGTGTTGCACAAATGTGCAGTAGAAGACTGCTACACGAGTAGCAATCTCGCTGCTGTAAATATGTCCAGTAAGAGACTGCTACTGTGCAACACCTGTCGCACAGTGCGGCAGTGAGACAGCCCACTGTACGGGCAGTATGATGATAATAATAATTTTAAAAAATTGTGAAAGTCACTTGGGAATTTGATTATATTTTTTTTTTTCCAGATTTGAGATTAATGTAATTTTATTTTTGATTATTTTTAATTTTAGAAATACCCAAATTGTCAACCTGGTTAATATCCAATTTATTTATTTTGTGTGAATTAAAAATGTTTATACTCATGCATATTTTAAATATCATATAGAATTAGCACAATGCATACTCTTGCATATAACATCTCATACATACATGTGCATTTTCATAAATTTAGTTATGATAGAAAATAGTTTATAAATTGATTAAAACAATTTTAGAATTTTATCGATTAGTCGATTAAATAAAATTTGTTAATTAATTTTAAATCGTTAAAATTTTTAATGTCACAAAATTTAGTTCTAAGCATTTATAATAAATTATTTATCATGAATAATTTAGATGTTTCATAATGAATTTAAGTTTTATTAGTAAATCGAGTAATCTTTGTAACATCCCCGATCTGGGAGATGTTACCGGCAGGGGATAGCTGTGCTAACCCCATAAGCCTCTAACTACTTGACTGTATTCAAAACTATTCAAATGCAATGTCACACATGAAGACCATAACTCGACTGGACAATATAAATACTATTACTTTAATTAACTGTATGTTCACAATTATCACTTTCTTATAACTCTTTTTAATGATTATCTATACAGACTAGTATGACATTAACAATGCATACAACTACTTTGACTTTGAACTTTGAACTGAACTCTTATGCTTTGTGACTTATTGCTGGTGGACTCCATCCCTAGTGACTGTATCAGTATCCGTCCTCCCGAGCTCATCCTCCGAGAAACCTGCAAAACATAAAGACTAGAGGGGGGTTAGATCATCATACAATCTAAGTGAGTGGATAATTATCTGGAAACTGAAGTAAAAATCTTTTAACTTCAAAACCATGTTTTCGAAATATCTTTTTCAGAAAACTTTGTTTCTGAAACTTCATTTTTCTGAAAACTATCTTTAAAACTCTGACTTTGAGAATCTATTCTCTGAAATCCATTTACTAGAAACTAATTTCTGAAATCTATTTACTGAAAATCTGATATGTTGTACACTGAGAGTCTGAAAACTGAAAACTGAAAGGAAATCTACAGACTAAAAACTGTTCTACGTCCAAGACAACAGCTTAACTGGTAATGTAGAACTATGGCATCTCTGAAGCTGGTGGTGCCATACCTCCAGGACAACGGCTCAATTGACAACGTAGAGCTCTACACAGTACAACACTCAACTGGCAGTGTAGCCACCAAACCAGGATTTCGGGGATCTATCAACCCTATTCCTGTTCGAGGACCTGAGAGCGTCCCATCAGTCCTCTACATGTTCACATGTCTCTGAATCCATCAATTTCACTGTATCTCAAGTTACATACTGGGGTGAGGTTTTACCTCATGCCCCGAAAAATAAAATCATGCTTTGAAATATATAAAACTCAAACTGAAACATCTGTTTTCCATAAACCTTCTCAAATCATGCTAAATCATGTATGATATAAAAACAAACTTGGCTAACGCCCTAGTTGCTGAAAAGTAAGTCTGATTTAAGAAAATGAGAAATAAAAATCAAGTAAAAAAGAAGGTGTCCACTCACTGATTAGGGCTTGACGATGTCTTTTCACGGTGTCGACTGTGGTTGCGAGTTCTGACGTTGATCGATAAGAATAAAGGGATTGTTAGAACAAAGAAATATTTAATGAACTTAGAATAATAAATGAACCAGAATTTTCCAGGTTTTTGGGTCAGATTTGGATATTTAATGGGAGCAATTGGTAAATAATTTAGACTTGAATTTTTTATGGATGAATTTTCTATGAGTCTAATTTACCCCAAATTTTACGAATTCTGATTTCGATTCCCGGAACTCCATAAAAAAATTGATTTCTCTACTAGCTGTTTAGCAGAGACAAAATCAGATCAGTCCCTACTGATCACTCCAATTCGAAACTCCGCCAAAAATTATTATTAAGTCTAATGGTTCTATATTTTTTATATGTCGGGATCCTATATGTCTAATTTATTTTGGCGCTAACGGCTCATTGTTTGGACACACGAGACTCATTTTAAAAATCAGAAATCGAGCCTAGGTCATCAGGTCGCAGGTGCAAACTTTACTGCCGATCAGTTGAATTTGGAGATTTTTCTACATTAGCGTCTTAAGTCCAAAAGTTCTGATTTTTGGATATGTTACTCCTTTGTTTGTCTAGTTTACTCAAAATTTTATAGTTTATCAATCGGGCATATAAAACTCGAGTTAGAAGCGACCAAATATAACATGTCCGGAACTTATTGTAAACCAACACCGTTACCTAACTTTCTTATTTCGCTTTCTTTTCTAATTCCATCAATCCAACAACCCCAAACAGAATTTTAACCATTTTAAGCACCATTTATAACATGTGAATTGTGTTTATTTTCTTCAATTAGTTTGAGTGTGGCATTATATCGAACACTTGGTGTGCAGCATACCTAAGTCCTCCATTCTTACAACCTTAAGTAACTTACCCCATTTCAACACTTCCAAACCAAAAACCATTACATAAAACATCCTCTTTCACTCAATTTTCATCATCTACACCCCTGATTTATCCTCAAATTAATTCTTAATCCATTTCACATATCTTACCAATTTTACCAAAAATATCACAAATTAAAATCCTTTAACTTTCTATTGTTTTAAGCAAGCAATCATCATCAAAATCAAGTCATCGACACAATATGGGTATCAATTTATCAAAACCTTAAAACTTCAAAAATGGGTCTTAGATTTCTTACCTTCTTCCTCTTGATTTTCTTCACCTTCCATTCAGCTTCAAGAATGGGAAAACTCATTTGCTTCTCCTTCTTCTCTCTTCTTTCTTTCTCTTCTTCTTCTTCCTTCTCTTTTCTTCTTCTTCCCTCTCTTTCCCTCCACGGTTTTCTTCTCTCATTCTCCCTTCAAATTCGTTTTTAATCTTTGGAAATAGTAAATAGTGGCATCTTTATATAGTGGACCCATTAAATATTTTGCAAGTTGAAGAAAAGTGTAGAAACTTGGGAAAAGTTTGAGAAATTTCCATTTAGACTCGAAATCACTATTCATCCAGAATTTGACTTCCGTTTTTAACGTGGTTCTGGTCCGAATTTGGAAAAATGTTAAACGCAGAAGTTGTAGGTCTCGGTCTAAGCTTTTCAACGATATAAAATCCATAAAAATCAGAGATCATACGAAAATCCTATGCCCAAAATACTATGAGCATCCGAAATTAATACGATACAGTCCCGTCCCAGGACTTCACGAAGTTTACCGATCATCTCTAAATTCACCTCGTAAATATTTTTGAGTTCCCTCTGAATTTATTTTACATGTCTTTGCCTCGTACGTCACGGTATTACTGTAGACATCAGTAAGAACTATCGGTCGTGACAAATTCTCCCCCCCCTTAAATAGGATTCGTCCTCGAATCCTCTCTGACGTCTAACTTATGGTCTTCCTATCTTTGCGAATTTTCAAAGATGCTACTAAAATTTATCTTCTTTCTTTAAGTTTTGTCGGCTTTTAGATCATTCTCATATTTCTTTCCTAAATCCTTATTCTGTAATACTTCTGCTGAGTACCTTGATTACTATCCTTTTTATTCTTTCGCTATATCTCATACTCCTTATTCTCTTTCTCTCCAAGATCTCTTTTTTCTAGACCTTTACTTATACCCTATAACTCCTTAATTTGAGTGAATTCTTAATAATTAGTACCTTAGCTTTCACTGAAAATTTCTAATTCATCATATTTATACTTGATGTCTCTCTATTCTATTTGTCCAACTTGTCTTTAACTTTAGCTCTCATTATTCAAATATTAACTCCTCAGATTCCTTTACAATCCTCAGTAGTATTTAAGCTTTTCTTCTTCAACAACTGCTTTGTATTAACCTATTTTGTCGTCCCTATACTATAATACAAACCTACCAAACCACCCATAACCCGCGGTTAAACCATCTCAAACCCGTAGTGGTTTGGTTTCCTTAAGCTGGGGCTGGGTACCTTACGCAATTCCTTTTTAACTCTTTCTTAGTATTCTTTTCATCCTTTATTTATTTTACTCAAAACTTACTTGGTCTATGTTTTATTCTTAGACTATATCTTATAGATCTTGATTCTTGATCTTTCTCTGTTATTCTTTTATATCCATTTATCTCTTATAAGCGATCGTAACTAAGTATCTTCTCTTCACTAATTTCCATATTAAGGTAAACTTGCTCTCTTGGTTTTTATATTATATTACTCTTCTATCAATACTTATCTAGTATGTTCTCTCCTATTTGTTATTACCCTTTGACTATCTCACTTCCATACTGGTATTAACCATCTTGTTGATTTACTTTTTTGTTTCATTCTCTATCTGCACCTACTATAGGTCATATCTTCTTTCTTTATTTGAAGGATACATGTCCTCGTACGTCCTTGATTATCCTAACATTGTTATTTACATTCTTATCCTATACTTAGGTATTACTTCTTCTCTTGTTACTTTATCTAATGTTTCCTGTTAGTATCTATTACTCAGATCATCTTTCTTTTCTTATGTTGCTATTCTTGTACTTGCTCTTGGAGTATCTCAAAGTTGCAATTCCTCTTCATTTTATTATCGATATCGTTCGAGGGTTGGGAGGGTGGGGGCTAATCTCGAACTCTCAATGTTTTGATGATATATGCCCTTACCTAGAGCTTTTGTGTATACATGTCTAATGTCTTTTCCTTTACTGGGTTTTACAACCAAAACTTCTACTTTTCTAATTTTACTCCGGTTCATTTTAATTACTCACTTTACATCTTATACAAGTCTTTCTAGAAGTACCCTATGTCATATTCCTTATATTATCTTCTTATCATTCCTATTACTTAATTTCTTGTAGGTACTAAGTTCTAAGTGAGTGGACAATTATATGGAAACTGAAGTAAAAATCTTTAACTTCAAAACCATGTTTTCAAAATATCTTTTAAGAAAACTTTATTTCTGAAACTTCATTTTTCTGAAAACTATTTTTAAAACTCTAACTTTGAGAATCTATTCTCTGATATCCATTTACGACAAAATGATTTCTGAAATCTATTTACTGAAAATCTGATATGTTGTACACTGAATGTCTGAAAACTGAAAACTAAAAGGAAATTTGCAGACTAAAAACTGTTCTACGTCCAGAACAACAGCTTAGCTGGCAACATAGAATTCTGGCATCTTTGAAGCTGGTGGTGCCCTACGTCTAGGACAACAGCTCAATTGAAAACGTAGAGCTCTACACCCAGGACAACAGATCAACTGACAGTGTAGCCACCAAACCAGGATTTCAGAGATCTGTCAACCCTAGTCCTGTTCGAGGATCTGAGAGCGTCCCATTAGTCCTTACATGTGCACATATCTCTGAATCCATCAATTTCACTGTATCTCAAGTTACATACTAGGGTGAGGTTTTACCTCATGCCCCGAAAACATAAAATCATGCTCTGAAAATATATAAAACTCAAACTAAAACATCTGTTTTCCATAAACCTTCTCAAATCATGCTAAATTATGGATGATAGAAAAAAAACTTGGCTAACGCCCTAGTTGCTGAAAAGTAAGTCTGATTTAAGAAAATACAAAATAAAAATCAAGTAAAAGAGAAGGTGTCCACTCACTGATTGGGGCTTGACGGTGTCTTTTCATGGCATCGACGGTGGTTGCGAGTTCTGACGTTGATCTATAAGAATAAAGGGATTGTTAGAATAAAGAAATATTTAATGAACTTAGAAGAATAATATACCAGTATTTTCTAGGTTTTTAGGTCAGATTTGGAATTTTACTGGGAGCAATTGGTAAGGAATTTAGACTTGAATTTTTTATGGATGAATCCTCTATGAGTCTACTTTATCCTAAATTTTATGGATTCTAATTTTGATTCCCGAAACTCCGTTAACAAATTGATTTCTACCAGCTTTTCAGCAGGGACAGAATCAGATCAATCCCTGCTGATCACTCCATCTCGAAACTCCGCCAAAACTTATTAATAAGTCCAATGGTTCTAAATTTTTTATATGTCGGGCTCCTATGTGTCTAATATATTTTAGCGCTAACGGATCATCGTTTGGACACCCGAAACTCATTTTAAAAATCAAAAGTCAAGCTTAGGTCATCAGGTTGCAGGTGCAGACTTTACTGCCGATCAGTTGAATTTGGAGATTTTTCTACATTAGCATCTTAAGTCCAAAAATTCTGATTTTTGGATATGTTACTCCTCTATGTGTCTAGTTTACTTATAATTTTACGGTTTATCAATCGGGCATATAAAACTTGAGTTAGAAGCGACCAAATATAACATGTGCGGAACTTATTGTAAACCAACACCGTTACCTAACTTTCTTATTTCGCCTTCTTTTCTAATTCCATCAATCCAACAACCTCCAACAGAATTTTAACCATTTTAAGAACCATTTATAACATGTGAATTTTGTTTATTTTCTTCAATTAGTTTGAGTGTGGTATTATATCGAACACTTGGTGTGCAGCAAAACCATTATATATTACAACCTTAAGTAACTATACCTCATTTCAACACTTCCAAACCAAAAACCATTATATAAAATTCTTTCACTCAATTTTCATCATCTACACCCCTAATTTATCCTCAAATCAATACTTAATCCATTCACATATCTTACCAATTTTACCAAAAATATCACAAATTAAAATCATTTAACTTTCTATTGTTTTAAGTATGCTATCATCATCAAATCAAGTCATCAACACAATATGGGTATCAATTTATCAAAACCTTAAAACTTCAAAAATGGGTCTTAGATCTCTTACCTTCTTCCTCTTGATTTTCTTCACCTTCTATTAAGCTTCAAGAATGGGAAAACTCATTTGCTTCTCCTTTTTCTCTCTTCTTTCTTTCTCTCATTCTTTTTCCTTCTCATTTCTTCTTCTTCCCTCTCTTTCCCTCCACGGTTTTCTTCTCTCATTCTCCCTTCAAATTCTTTTTTTAATCTTTGGAAATAGTAAATATTGGCATCTTTTATAGTGGACCCATTAGATATTTTACTAGTTGAAGAAAAGTGTAGAAACTTGGGGAAAGTTTGAGAAATTTCCATTTAGACCTGAAATCACTATTCATCCAGAATTTGACTTGCGTTTTTAACCCGGTTCTGGTACGAATTTGGAAAAATATTAAACGAGGAAGTTATAGGTCTCGGTCTAAGCGTTTCAACGATATAAAATCCATAAAAATCGGAGATCATATGAAATACATATGCCCAAAATACTATGAGCAGTCCAAAATTAATACGATACAGTCTTGTCCCGGGACTTCGAGAAGTTTACCGATCATCTCTAAATTCACCTCGTAAATAGTTTTGAGTTCCCTCTTAATTTATTTTAAATGCATTTGCCTCGTACGTCACAGTGTTACTGTAGGTAGTAGTAAGAACTACCGGTCGTTATATTTCATTATGAAATAATTAACTTGGTAATTGAAGACCTTTAATATTGATTTCTTGGTCTTTTTCTGCTAAGTTTTCAAAATATTAGATGTTTTACATATAAAATCACTAACTTAAAATAGTGAGTGGGAGTGAGTAATTTGTCAAAACGTCCTTTGGTCTCCACCGTTAGTGAAACATCGTGAAATCTAAGTGGGGCTTCATGATGACTTTAGTTTCATCCTCCTTAAGGAGAGTGTTCGCTTAGGTTGATATCAAGGTTGTACTTCTTAAGATAGGATTTATAAAATGTATTTCATTATTAACTTAGCCTAAGATGGTTATTATGAGTTAAATTTTAAGGATCCAAAATGGTGGATTACACTCATATGAATGTAGTTAAATGTGTTGATTACATTTAGAGCAAAAAAAACGGTTAATAAATTTTGAAAATATGAGATATTTCGAAAAAAAATTATTAATTGAGATGATCTCTATTTTAATAAGGTGTTGTGATCGACCCTAGGGCAACACAATATGCTTATTAAATTTTTTGAGGCTATAGTAGTGCATATATATTTTTATGTTTTGCATATGCATCATGCATCATGATTACTATACCAAATTTATTTTGAATTTTATGCATGAAATAATTTAGAATATTTTTTAGTTATTTCATAAATATGTCAAATCCAATCCTATCAATGCTTGCTATTGAAAAATTAACTGGTGATAACTTTGCTAAGTGGAAGAAAAATATGAATATAATTCTTGTACTAGATAACCTGAAGTTTGTCCTGATGGAGGAATGTCCTCCAGAACCTGCTATGAATGCCAACAAAACATCAAAGATGCCTAAGAAAATTAGATTCGAGCAAATGACAAAGCTCGTTGTTATTTGCTTGCTGCCATGTCTGACGTGCTTAATACAAAACACAAAAAGATAGAGACTGCTTATGAGATAATGGCATCTCTACAAGGTATGTTTTGCAAACCCTCTGATCAAGCTAAACATGAAGCAGTCAAGAGAGTCATGAACTGCAAAATGAAAGCTAGAACTCCTTTTGTGAACATGTGCTAATGATGATTAGTACAATTCATGAGACAGAAATCAATGGGGCTACTATAGATGAAGGCACATAAGTGGGCATGATTTTGGAAAGCCTTAGCCCACAAAGTGGGCATGATTTTGAAAGCCTTAGCCCACAATTTCTTCAGTTCAAAAGCAATTACTTCATGAATAAGTTGAGTTATAATTTGATTGAACTATTTAACGAACTCATAACTTTTGAGTCTATTTCTGTGGAGAAGAAATGAGAAGCAAATGTTGCTGAACCTTCTACCTCTAACTCTTCTCTAAAGAAGAGAAAGAGAAATAAAAATAAAGGTAAGAGTTTAGGAACTGAGAAAACAACAGGGAACAACAGTAAAAAAAAAAAAAAAAAAAAAAAAAAAAAAAAAAAAAAAAGGGCCAAACAACAGTCAAGGAAATAAGAATGGCTCCACCCAGAAAAAGCCAAAAGGAAAATATTTCCATTGTGGAATTGATGGGCATTGGAAGAGAAAATGCAAGTAGTATCTCGAAGAGCTGAAACAGAAGAAGAAAGGTAAATTATATTTACGAATCTTGTTTAGTTGAAAATGATGTATCACCCTGGATAATTGATTCAGGGGCGAGTAATCATATTTGTTGTTTCTTACAGAAGCTTGATTCATACACTACACTTGCTTTTGGGGACTTACTTTGAGAGTTGGGAATGGCGCTTTAGTTTCAGCATCAGCAGTTGGACAAATAAAACTTTATGTTGAGAACAAAATTTTTTTTTTTTAATAATGTTTATTTCGTATCAGGGTTTACTATAAACCTCATTTCAGTTTCTCGACTTTATGAACAATTTTATTCAGTTTCTTTTGATAATAAATCAGTTGTTATTTCAAGAAATGATTTGAATATTTATTATGATTTTATTGAAAATAGGCTCTATGTAATAAGGCCCAATGTTAATTTACTATTGAATGCTGAAATGTTCAAAGTAGAATTGCCTAAAACAAAGAAATAGAAGATTTCTCACATTGATAACACATATCTATGACACCTAAGACTTAGTCATATAAATCTTGACAGGATAAATAGGCTTGTAAAGGATGGTCCTTTAAGAGAACTAAACGTTGGTACTCTACCAGTCTGTGAATCATGTCTTGAAGGTAAGATGATAGAGAGGCATTTCTCTGTAAAAGGCAATAGAGCCCAAGAACAACTAAAGCTCATACATTCAGATATTTGTAGACCTATGTCTACAAAAGCAAGAGGTGGTTATGAGTAATTTGTTACTTTTGTTGATGATTACTTAAGATATGATTATGTTTACCTAATGAGACATAAATTTGAAAATTTTGGAAAGTTTAAAGAATTCCAAATCGAAACGAAAAAATAATTAGGTAAATCAATCAAGTGTCTTCGATCAGATCGAGGAGGTGAATACCTTGATAATGAATTCAAAGATCACCTATTAGAGTATGAGATTTTATCATAACTAACTTCATCTGGTATATCTCAGCAAAATGGTGTAGCTGAGAGGAGGAATTGAACTTTACTCGACATGATTCATTCCATGTTGAGTTATTCTTCACTCCCAAAATCATATATTTTGGGGGTATGCTATACAAACGACAACATATATTTTGAATGTGGTTCCATCTAAGTCAGTACCTAGAACACCCTTAGAGTTATGGAGTGGCCATAAACCCATTTTAAGTCACTTTTGTATATGGAGGTGCCCAGCAAAGTGCTAATGGGCAAGACAACAAAGTTGGAAATGCGTTCTGAAGTTTGTTTCTTTGTAGGATATGCAAAAGGAATAAAGAGATGTGTGTTTTATAATCCTCGAGATAATAAAGTATTTGTGTCGACAAATGCCACGTTTCTTGAGAATAATTATATAACAAACTTCAAACCTCAAGCAAGATAGTCTTGGAGGAATTAAAATCTGATGAGATCAGTCAACAATCTGCTAGGATTGTTGTTCCACAAAGCAAGGATACCACATCTTTAAGTCAGAACATCTTACCACCTCGTTGTAGTGGGATACCTTCTCGATATAGACAAGAAGATGAAGCACAAGTTGCTATCACTGATGATGGAAAAGATGACCCATTGACATATAGATGTGCAATGGAAGATCATGACAAAGAAAAATGGCTTGAGGTTATGAAACTTGATATGGAATCCATGTATTCCAACTCAGTCTGGGAGCTTGTAGATCTACCTGAATGAGTAAATCCTATATGGTGTAAATGGAAATAGGAGAGTGGACGGTAATATAGAGATATTCAAAGCAAGGCTAGTGGTAAAGGGTTATACCCAAAAAGAATGAGTTGACTATGAGGAAACCTTTTCACTAGTAGCCATGCTGAAGTCCATTCGAATCTTGCTTTCCATTGCTACTCATTATGATTATGAAATTTGACAGATGGATGTCAAGATAGCCTTTTTGAATGGTTATCTTGAAGAGCCCATCTATATGGAGCAACCAGAAGGTTTTATAAGCAATGATGAAAAGGTCTATCTATGGACTTAAACAAGCGTCCATATCTTGGAACATGAGATTTGATGAGGTGATCAAATCTTATGGCTTTTTCCAAAATCCGGATGAATCTTGTGTTTATAAATTCATCAAGGACAAGCGAGTGGTCTTTCTAATACCTTATATTGATGATATTCTACTTATTGAGAATAACGTAGAACTATTGTCAGATATAAAAGCTTGGCTGGCTGAACAATTCCAAATGAAATATTTACGAGAAGCATGTTATATTATTAGGATCTGTCTTATTAGAGATCGCAAGAAAAAGCTACTAGCTCTATCTCAGACACTGTATATTGACAAGATGCTTGTTAGATATTCAATGCAAAACCCAAGAAATGTAATTTACCTTCCCATTATGGAGTTGTTCTTTCTAAAAGGCAGTGTCTTTCGACACCCCAAGAGGAAGAAAATATGAGACAAATTCCATATGCATCGGCAGTAAGAAGCTTGATGTATGATATGCTATGCACAAGATCTGATATATGTTATGCATTGGAAATAACTATTCGTTTTCAATCAAATCCATGATTAGATCATTAGGTAGAAGTTAAGCATGTTCTCAGATCTAAGAAGAACGAGGAATTATATGCTTGTATATTCTGACAGAGATTTGATTCCGATTGGATATACTGATTCTAATTTTCAATCAGATACAGATAATCGAAAGTGGATATCTGGATCAGTATTTAGTCTTGGTGGGGAGCTATAGTTTGGAGAAACATCAAACAATCATGTATTACTGATTCAACTATGGAAGCCGAATATGCGGCTGCTTGTGAAGCTTCCAAATAAGCGATTTGGCTCCGAAAGTTCTTTACTGATCTGGAAGTGGTTCCAGATATGAACAAGCCATCGCCACTTTATGTTGGGTTTCTAGGTTTAATCCCAAGAACAAATAAGCATAAAATCATGAATGAATAATAAAGAAGAGTGGCGGAAACACACTTACATTGAACGGTTTATGGATTTGTTGATCAACAAATTTTTTGCTCCAAGAGTGTTGTTGAATTCGGCCAAGGTGAAGACACAAGCTCCAAGCTTTGCTTTGAGTTTCCCAGCTCTCAAGTAGGCTTCCCTAACACCTTGTATGATCCTTTGAAGAGTGCTAGCTCAATGGAAGATTTTTCAATAAAATCCTTTGAATTTTCTCTTGTGAAACTCACGGCAAAAGAAGAGAAATGGGGAGCGTTTTTGGCTTCACAAAATTCAGCTAAGGAGAGATAGATTAAAGTGTTGTGTAATTGTTTCAAAAATAATTATTTTGATATACCAAAAATGGTTTGGTATAGGTCAATCACCTTTTGACTTTGGAGTGTTTTACACTCTTTCACCAACTCACCTAAACACATCAACTTAAAGTAATAAAGGTGACATGTGATGTGATGGTTGATGTGACATGTGGGCCCCACACGATTCCAAATGCGAGTGGGCCCGCAAACACTCTCGGGCTCAGGTTCGCTAATTCCGAATTAACAAAATTCCGTCGCGACGTAATTAAATCGAATTTAATTAAATAATTATGCCTAGCAAAATTACTATTCACATCGCTAACGAATTAATTCTAAATTAACTCGTTTGCCCGAATTAAAATCTAATTTTAATTTCGCGTTGAAATTCAATTCTGAATAATATATCAAATATATTATTTTATCGATTAATTCCAAATTAATATTTCTCTCTCTTCAAATAGTACTTTATCCAAGATAAAGTATATCTGCAATTAATCCCAGATTAATTAAGTTCGAATCATACGTCATCGGTGAATCTTCGGGAAGCGACCCAAGAGATCCATGGATATGTTGGCAGTAAATACGGTCGTCAGACTATCCGAACACGTACGTACCTCGTACTATATTTTTACCGATTTACGAGACAAGGTTGGCTTTTAGCAAAGCGTCATGTCTACCCAATTCTCTAGAAATATTCTTAATGGAATATACGATCTATAACAGGTAGTATACCATAGTATTGTGTATTACGATCCAGTATCAGATGTCACGTGCAAGGCCTGGGGCAGGAATAGTGTCTGCCCTGTACGAAGCACATATCGGATATCAAGCAACTAGTCTCTTTGAATCGGATAATCATGACCTTGTCATATTATCCCGATGGTTACAACACAATAGAGAACCAGTTCTGAATCCCTACGTGATCATCATCTCCAAATGTCTGAAGTGATACTTCCGTCTTGACATCACATCCAATACACTACGATTCCCAATAAACCCAGCAGAGGCGTACATAGAACCTGTTAAAGCCCTGGACGACCAAAACCAAAGTTTACTGATTGTCGCAAGTACTAGCGATGCAAGTCTCAGGTTAAGACCAAATGCACCTACCCTGAAGCGGACTCCCATAGACACATATACATACTACCAATGGGATTCCGCGGGGTCTATCCAGAGCAAAGCTGTTTTCCGTACCTTCCGTAAAACACAACCCCATATCGCACTTGTAGAAGTTTCCTATACTTAAATATATGAGAACTATGCCGTTATGCCCTCACAACGCGCACAAGTGCAATACTAATCTATTCCGTATTATCGGTGTCCAGTCTCGATAATACTACGACTAGGGATATTTAATGATTAAACATTTATGGATTGATACTGTCTCATGTCATCTCAATCCGGAACTAATCATAAGATTCGATTTTATTCCATGTATGCATTTTGATTTGCTTATGAAATTCATGAAAATTCCATGATTACTTAAGTAGCTTTAAATTAAACATATATGTGTATGTAAAATATTACATACATATATGCATGGATAAAATTTAAAGAATAATAATCAAAATTTATCCACGATTATGATTTGGAGTTGAGAATCTTCAAATCTAAAGTCATAAATACAGTTCATTCCTTTTTTTAATTATGGTACAGTTCTACCCATACTATATTATGTAAAGACATAGAAATGAATATATTTTATATAATAAGATTATATTGGACAGGACCAGATACAATTGAAAAGTTCTAATAATTTTCATTAAATAAAGAACATCAATTTTATCATAGTGATGGTCATATATGTGATGATCTTAAATCATTGTATTTAGCAGACTCATATATCATATTAATTTATTTTTTAATTTACTCGGTAAGGCTTTGTATTTATTACATTTCGTAAACCTTATATCTTGGAATAAGTTGAATGAATAGATGGAAACACTAACCTTATACAATGAAATCCGTTCGTAAGATTCACTTGTTTGTTAGTTAAGGACCTGAATGATTAGCACGCAAATTCATAAAAGTTATGAATTTATTGTTCACTTGAGAACTAATGGAAGTCAAGGATAAAGATGTAATTGGAGAGGTTAACGAATTTTTTTATACCTAGCTCCTTTACGAATCTGTTATGGAGGTTCATTGCATAGGTAATGACTATATCAATGGACGAATACTTTGAGTCATTAATTCTATAATTTCGAAAGTACAATTCTTGGTATTTAGTGGAGTTACTCCAGAGTTAATAATTCGTTTGATTAATAAAAGAATTTATAATTAACTGACGGAATTATTGGAGCTTAGAATTATAGGTCCATCGGTCTCATCGTCGTCTTCTATCATTGTTCGAACGATAATAATTACGAAAAAAATAGTTATGAATTATATAAAATAATTATGAATTATTTTACACTCTAATTACTCCATATAACTCTTGTTTGGAAATTATAACAAAGGTTGTCCTAATATATTTATCAATAGATAATGTATCCATTTATTAAATAATAAAAATTAATATTTATTTAATTTGATTAATTAAATTTTAATTTAATTAATTAAATTTTAATTTAATTAATTAATTTTAATTTAATGAGATAATATTTTCAAAAGTTGAAAATTTTGAAAATTATTTTCTAATGAGTTATCTTTGATAATTTATAAGATAAATAATGAAGGATTTTATTTTGATTTTTGAAAATCAAAATTAATAATATACTAAAAGATTTGCTTGATGATAATTTGATTTTGATCAAAAATTGACAAGAGAAACAAATCCTTTTAAAATATAAAAACATGAGCAGTGTTGCAAAATGGTAAATCACTTTTTGATCCCAAAAAAATCAAAAGGAGAATAACAAAAAAAATAATAATAATAACGTGTGTGCTGGAAAGAAAAAAGAAAAAGGAAAGAGTTTTCTTTTAATTTGTTCTTAGTTTGGTTTTGAGAAAATCAAAAAGAAAACAGAACTCAGGTTTCGTCTCATGTGCTGAATACGCAAATCCTTCAATAAATTATAGTGTTCTTCGTAATTATTTTCGCACCCACACGTGCCGTTGGAGGTGAGGAGATAAGTCGAGGAAGATCGTGGTTCAAAGAATCGTCATTTATAGAGATCCAGATCTACAAGTATATTTTAGACTTAAGTTTTAAATATTTATGTTATTAATAAACTAGAAAATACGGATCCGATTTTTATTGTTTATGAAAAATAAATTTTTCCTGTTACTAAACATGAATTTCGCTGCGCCAACAAATGATGTGGTATATGAAGTATCATCAATTGATGTACAATGTAATCTTATCGTATTAATGGTTGGAAAATCAAATCATCTAACAGTAAACAATATAGGTTAATAATTATTGATACATTAGTAGAATACAAATTGTGTATTTTAATTATCAAAAAGATGTTTTGCTCAACTGAATTATCCCATCTCAATGATAAAATAAGTGTCGTTCTGAAATATCATGGAAGGATTGGGCAACTTCTCCCTCGCAAAGCAGTGTTGTCTATTATTAATCAATTTAAACATGCATCATATTATCAAATTTTCTATTATTATTTATTAAAGCATAAACATGAAACTTGAAAAATAAGAAAATTTGAAAATATGTTATAGAAGATGATGATCTTAAACCAAGCTAAGATTCTTCTGTCCTTAAGAATTTATTAGTCCCGCCTCGATGCTCTACGGATTTCTTGTGGTTAACGTTCTCCTATGATTACTTGCTTGCTTTTTGTAAAAGGAGTACTCATTTCTTCAAGAATTTGAACTAAGGAAAAATGGTGGAAACACTCAACTCTAGACTTAAATTTGTCAGTATGTAAGTATGTGAAATAATCAATGAAGAAAAATGAATTTAAATGTCTTTTTTTATGGGTATGGATGGGTGTCTATGTGGGCACCCTTTGGTTTAGAGTGTAAAATTCCTAAAGGTTATATCACTTCCTAATGCTCTTTTAAGCCTAGAGTTACATTCTTTCACTTTAGAATATGTCCATTCAATTTGTGTATTTCATATAAGGTATTTTTTAAGAGACATATTGTAATGACCGGTAGATGTTACTACTATCTACGACGATATTTTTGCGTACAAGACCAAGGAATGTAAAATAAATCATGACGGGATTCAGATATAGTTATGAAAAGACTTCGGGAACGATCGGTAAAATTTTCGAGATCCCAAGACGAAACTGTACAGTATGTCCTTTTATACTATATATAGTATTTTGGGCATAACCTTTTCATACGAACTCTTAATTTTATGAATTTTATATCATCAGAAAGCTTAGACCAATACCTACAACATTCGTTTTAAATATTTTTCCAAAATCAGACCAGAACTGGGTCAAAAGCGCAAGTCAAAATCTGAGTGAATAGTAATTTCGGGCTTAAATGATAAAACACCAAACTTCTTCATTTTTCTAGACAATTCTACACCTCTCTATTATCATTTAAGTCCCTCTATATAAGTGAAACACTATTCCTTATTACCAAGGAAATTAAAACAAAAATAAAAATGAAAAGAGAGAGAGCAAAACCGTAGAAGAGAAAGGGAGGGAAAAAGAAGAGAAAGAAAAGAAAGAAGAAGAAAGGAGAAGGAAGAAGAATGAGAGAAAGGAAGAAGGAATGGAGAAAGAGAAGCAAAAAGGTTTTCCCATTCTTGAAGCTTTGTGGAAGGTGAAGAAAAATCAAGAGGAAGAAGGTAAGAAATTCAAGACCCATTTTTGAAATTCTAGGATTTTGATAAATTGATACTTATATTATGATAATGATCTAGTTTTAATGTTAATAGCATGTTTAATGGGAGTTAAAACAGTGGATAGTTAAAGAATTTTGGATGGTTAAGTTTTGGATAAAACTTGATAAAATGGGTATAATGGGTTAGGAATTGATTTGATTTGATGATAAATTGATGGTTTAGATGATGAAGAAATGGGTGATGATGTTGGCTAAATTAGTTTGAAATGCTTAAAGAATTATTTAGTAATGTTAGTAAGTGATTTAGTGAATAAAGAATTGAATTGAAGGTTGGATGTGTGTGAAGTTGAGTAAAAGATGATGTTTTGTATGTTGATTTTTGTATTTGAAGAGTCAAACAAGGAAGAATAAATAGAGTAGTGAATGAGAACTTGACAGTGAGTTGGTATGCTATACTTTCTGGACAGGCTATGGTATTTAGGTTATATACATGTGTTTTAGGTATCCGTTTGACAAGCCGTGAAATTCTGAGTAAACTAGAAACATAGGAGAATATCATATTCAAAATTCAAAATTTTTAGACTTAAGAGAGAGTCGTACCGAATTTTCAAACTTGGCCGCGCTGCAGTAAACTACTGGTTCTGTGGTAACAGAACAAGGTGTAAAGAAAATATTATAATTTTCGTTCTAGAAGTCAAAATCAAGTTCTGTAAAATTCTGGATACTTTAGACACATAAGGGAGTAACATATCCAAAATTTAGAATTGTTTGACTGGAGACGAGGTCGGAACGAATTTTTGAAGATGGGCGACCTGCTGCCCTAGTGCCCAGTTTTTCTGTTGGACAGCCCTTGAATTTCGGCCTATAGGTTGAGTTTCTGAAGTCCAAATTGAAATCCGTAAAACATGTCATAAAGTAGACTCATAGAGGAGTATTCTATAAACAATTCAGCTCCAAAACTGATCCCCTCTATTTATACCGAATTTTCAAATTCAAGTCACTGTCAGTGACTCTTCTGTTTTGATGTAGGACTTGTAGAAGCGTAAAATGATTTGCGTAACCGCGAAACGAACATCGTAAAAACTTTATAGGGTGCTTTAACGTGTTAGAAAGACAGCGGGGGTGATAATTCATGCATTTCACGTTTATTCTTATCTATGGGAATATTCTCGTTGTAGTAGCTAAAGAATTTGTTCTTATTCATATATTTAGATCGACCTCAAGATTCTCAGCGGCCTTCCACCCCGTGAAGGGACTCATCTTAGCCGTATACAGTGAGTGGACACTTTCCTGTTTACTCGATTTTCATATCGTATTTTGATATCAGACTTATTTTTATGCCTTAGGGCGTTAGACTTCTTAATTGTTGTTATTACATGATATTTATGTTTTATGCTTTGTTTTAGTTGTGCTTTACACAGAAAAGTTTTTAAAACATGAGTTTTTATTTATTTCGGGGCATGAGGTAAAACCTCACCCCAGTATGTAACTTGAGATTCAGATGGAATTGACGGATACAGAGAGCATGTGCACATGTTGAGGACTGGGGGGACGCCCCTGGATCCTCAGCGCGGAGATGCGCCTTCGGGCGGAGATGCGCCTTCGGGCGGAGATGCGCCTTCGGGCGGAGATGCGCCTTTGGGCGGAGATACGCCTACGGGCAGAGATGCACCTTCGGGCGGAGATGCGCCTTCGGGGGGCGATGCGCCTTCGGGCGGAGATGCGCCTACGGGCGGAGATGCGCCTACGGGCGGAGATTCTGTTTTCAGAAAAAGGATTTCAATTTTCAGTTTTCAGAAAAGAGCTTTAGAAAAGAATTTAGAAAGACGGATTTAGAGTGAAGTACAAGAAAGAGTTTTAAATTTTCAAATTCTTAGTTCTCGGATTTCGGAGTTTCAGAACATAGTTTTCAGAACTTAGATTTTGGAAAATAGTTTTTAGAAATACTGGATATTCAGTAATAGATTTCAAAAATCAGTATTTTAAAGGCAGTTTTCCGAAATACAAAGTTTTCATGTAAAGATATTTTGAAAACATGATTTTAAAGCTAAAAGATTTTTATCAATTTTCAGTTTTTAGTCCACTCACTTAGATCGTATGACGATCTAACCCCCCTCTAGTTTTATCTGTTTTGTAGGGATTTCAGTAGGACAAGCTCGGGAGGACGGCTACTATGCAGTCGCTAGGGATGGAGTCCACCAGTACAGAGTCACAAAGCATAAGAGTCAAGTTCAAAGTCAAAGTATTTTAATGCATTAGTGTTGTAGTAGTCATTATAAGTATCTATTAAAGTATTGTAAAAAGAAGTATTTATGAGTATGCATTTATGAGTAATAGAGTATTTTATGTTGATTTAGTTATAGTCTTCATGTATGACATGACATTCATATAGTTAGAATTCCTTTTTCCTTACTCTAGTTAAGGATCATTCCATAGTCATCTTAGACTATTCTCCGAAGTTCCAAATAAGCTAGGAAATCAGACGATAAGTCCCAAAGAAAGTTGAAAAGAAGCAAAGGAGAAAGGAAAAGCTTAAAGATATTCCCTTAAAAGAGCAGAAAGAGAAAAATAAAGCTAGAAAAGAAGTAAGACAAGATAGGAGATATAGAATTAGAGCAGTAAACAAAACACTAAAACCAATAGCATTAGAAGAGAATAACGAAAGCCCAATAAGTATTGGAGTTACCTAGCAAGATTAAGATTCCATTCATACTCAAGAAATCCTTCCAAGTAATCCAATAGTTTTCGAGATCCTCTCATAAATATAGAACTTCCCGAGTAACGAAGAATAGTTAGAGAAGTGACAAAAGTGAGAAACCCAGAATAGTCTTGAAAGCCCCGATGGATCTAGATGTCAAACAAAGATTCCAGGTACCTAAACTCCAATTTCGATTCCCAAGTAAGTAGTAGAAACGGTTAGTTACCTTGTTCCTAGTAAATTTGATGAAGACAAAACCTCAAACTATCTAACCTTCAATACCCCTCGATAACATCAGATAAAAGAGTTAATCTGATGGAACTTATCTTATAGGCATAGATGACCATAAGAGATTTGACAAAGAGTTCGCCCAGAAATTTGGATGATAGATCAGCCTAAAGTCAAGTAGAAATCCATGAGAATATACAAGGATAAACTCGTGAGGACAATAGAGTTAGAAGTGACAAAACAACAGTAAAAGGCGTAAAATAGAGTGCCATAGTAGAAACCTATAACAAGGATGGAGGTGAGGAATTAGGATGTATGAGTATCATATAAAAATAAGATAGAGATACGGAAATAGAAAAAGATAAGAAATGAAGGAATCTATGGTAATATGAATTTGAGACATGAAGTTAAGTAATAAAGGATAACACCAAGACTAGCAATAAAGATAAACATAGTCAGGTTAGAACGGAATAAAAGGTGAAAGGATGAAAGAAAAAGTTCTTTCATTGAGTAAGATACCCTACATACTTAAAAGAATTCCTCTAAGTCGATTCAACGTCCCGTAACCATTTGGTATAGGTAGCGAACCCTATGATTAACCAAAGATCGTTATAAGATAGGAAAAGTAAGAACTCAAGGACGATCAATGAATCTTTTTTAAATGGGCACAAAATGCCAATAGAGAATGATAGACTTTAGGTCCTTCGAAAACTCGATTTGTAGATAGAAAATATGAAATGAAGATTAGAGTAAGAGATAGTTCCCCATACTCAAGAGATCCAACGGATAAGGATTTTTACTTGCCCAGATTTTCACTCCTTCGAGATACCAGTCAAAGAAGTTATTCTGATAGAGTCCATCTCATACCTATCTTACATGAGCAATGGGTTCCATCAGGACATAAAGTACTAGAACAAAGATAAAGAAACTTTCCGAGGTATGAAGATAAGGATTAGTGAGATGTGAACAGTCCCCATTAGTATAGACGACCGTGAGGGAAACCCAATGGGATTCTATTGAAGAGATAAACAGGATTTTGACAGGAACATCCACCTAGGAGAAGGATCAAGGAAGTTTTGAGAGTATAAAGAAGGAGACACTTAAGATAGTTCACAGATTAAAAATTTCAGATATCGTATAAACCACAGATGAGCTGAGTTGGTAAGGATTCGTAGAAAAGCATAAGGATAAGAATAAATCCATAAGATCGAAATTATTTAAGGAAGTGATAAGAGTATCAATATGGATGATAGGACAAAGCGATCAAATCAAGGTTTATAGCAAGAACAGGATGTTGAGAACTCAAAGCAAATAAAGAAATAAACTACAAATGGTTTTAATAGTAAGAAGTATTGGAAGGGAATAAAACATACAAAAGGTGTGAGAATTTTGGGGAGGAACAAGGAAATGATTGAATCAACGATAGTTGTAGAATCCTAGAACTTAATAAAGGAAATTATCATAAGAATGACCTTATGGTATTGTTGGAAATTCAACATAGTGTCTAGTAAGAAAGGAAACTGAAGTGGTAGGAAGATTTAGTACGAATAGTGGAATAAGAAAAGAAGTTAGAGATAATAAAATGAATAAGGACTTCAGGGTAATTAAAAGAGTAATGAACTTCGTGTCGCAATCTAATGGAGTGTTATAAGGACTTACAAATATGAAGAATCCAAGAAATTATGTTAAGAAGGATTAAGAAGTTGCAAGAATGTAAGGAAAGTAATTAAAAGGGTTGGATAAGGAGCATACGAAATGATATTCAATGTTACAATAAGAGAAGATAACGTAGAAGACTTTATAGAAAATTTAAGAACTCAAGGACGTAAGCATAAAGAACATGGCGGATAATTCATAGAAATAGGAATAACCAATTTATCAAAGATCTTATGTCATTAAGAAGGATTTTAGGAAAAGAGTAGAGTATGACCTTGGTAGTTGAAGAGAATAGAGTTTTCAAAAGAGTAAGGAATAAGGAGTAGGAAGATTAAGATTAAGAGGGAATCTTCATAACAGAATAAGTTCCTAAAGAATGATAATAGAGAGATTATAGTAGTAGTAATCGAAGGAAGCTAAGTAACATAAGGAATATGCTTCTAGAAGGATTTGTATAGGATGCAAAGTGATTAAATGATTAAAAGAAGAACCTGGAGTAAGGAAAGATAAGTCAGAAAAGTTTTAGTAGTAGTATCCAGTATAAAAGAGGGTCCAGACAGTGTACACAAAATTCTTAGGTAAAGATATAAGTCATCGAAATACCCCCACAGAAGAGTCTCAAGATTAACTCCCACCCTCTCAACCCTTGATCGATACTCATAACAAAGGTAAACCTGAAGTATAACCTTGAGGTACTCCAGAAGCAAGTATAAAAGTAACAAGAAAAGAAGTGATACTTAAGTATGAGATAAGAATGTAAATGACAGTGTTAAGGATAACCAAGGACATATGAAATCAGATATCCTTCAAGTAAGGAAAAGAAGATATGATCTATAGTAGGTGCAGATAGAAAATGAAATAGAAAAGTAAATCAGCAAGATGATCGATACCAGTATGACAAGTAAGATATAGGCACATAGGTTAAGTAAGCTCTTAGTATAATAAAGGAAGAATAAAAAGAATACTAAGAAAGAACCAGCGACGAATTATGTAAGAAACCCAGCCCTAGCTTAAGGAGGCCAAACCACTACGGGTTTGGGATGGTTTAACCGCGGGTCATTGGTGGTTTGGTAGGTTTATATTATAGCGCGGGAACGACAACAAAAGTTAATACAAAGCAGCTGTCGAGAGATGTAAGATAGAAAAATAGAAAAGAAAAGATCAAATATAGTTTGCAGATGATCAGATAAGACTTTGAGAAGAGAGGAAGGAAGTTGTCAGGTTATGACAGAATAGTAATCAAGGAATGACAAGAACTTAAGATTGTAATAAGTATGTAAAGAGAAAACTCAATGTAAGAAAGACAGAATAGACCAAGGAAGTCCATACTAGTCGATAAAATGAAGTAAAGAATAAGGGGGTACCAGGAAAAGATTAGGGAAGAGGAATCGATGAGATACAATCAAGGAAATGAAATGATTCTAAAGTTAAAAAAGGGACAACAGAAAGAAGAAACATTAAGTATTGGTATTAGACTTTAGAATCCTCAATGGAAACCAAGAAACCAGCTATTGAGAGTTTGTTTCCGTTAAGGAAACATGAGGCATGAGTAAAGGTCTATAAAGAAGAAGCTTTAGAAACAATAGTATAAAGAATAGTGGAAAGAACAGAAGGACAATAGTCAAAGAAATACTCAGCAGGATTATTATTACAAACAAGGACTTAGGAAGAAGGATTAAATAGTCAGTAAAAAGATAGAGACTAGAAGATCAAGAGAACCACGAGTTACATGTCAAAGAGGATTCGAGGACGAATCCTATTTAAGGAGGGGAGAATTTGTAACGACCGGTAGATGTTACTACTATCTACGACGATATTTTTACGTACAAGACCAAGGAATGTAAAATAAATCATGACGGGATTCAGATACAGTTATAAAAAGACTTCGGGAAGGATCGGTAAAATTTTCGAGATCCCGAGACGAAACTGTACAGTATGCTCTTTTATACTATATATAGTATTTTGGGCATAACCTTTTCATACGAACTCTGAATTTTATATCATCGGAAAGCTTAGACCAATACCTACAACTTTTGTATTAAATATTTTTCCAAAATCGGACCAGAACTGGGTCAAAAGCGCAAGTCAAAATCTGAGTGAATAGTAATTTTGGGCTTAAATGATAAAACACCAAACTTCTTCCTTTTTCTAGACAATTCTACACCTCTCTAGTATCATTTAAGTCCCTCTATATAAGGGAAACACTATTCCTTATTACCAAGGAAATTAAAACAAAAATAAAAATGAAAAGAGAGAGAGCAAAACCGTAGAAGAGAAAGGGGGGGAAAAAGAAAAGAAAAAAAAAAAAAAGAAAGAAAAAGAGAGAGAAAAGAAGGACGAGAAAGGAAGAAGGAATGGAGAAAAGAAGCAAAAAGGTTTTCTCATTCTTGAAGCTTTGTGAAGGTGAAGAAAAATCAAGAGGAAGAAGGTAAGAAATTCAAGACCCATTTTTGAAATTCTAGGATTTTGATAAATTGATACTTATATTGTGATAATGATCTAGTTTTAATGTTAATAGCATGTTTAATGGGAGTTAAAACAATGGATAGTTAAAGAATTTTGGATGGTTAAGTTTTGGATAAAACTTGGTAGAATGGGTATAATGGGTTAGGAATTGATTTGATTTGATGATAAATTGATGGTTTAGATGATGAAGAAATGGGTGATGATGTTGGCTAAATTAGTTTGAAATGCTTAAAGAATTATTTAGTAATGTTAGTAAGTGATTTAGTGAATAAATAAATGTATTGAAGGTTGGATGTGTGTGAAGTTCAGTAAAAGATGATGTTTTGTATGTTGATTTTTGTATTTGAAGAGTCAAACAAGGAAGAATAAATAGAGTAGTGAATGAGAACTTGACAGTGAGTTGGTATGCTATACTTTCTGGATAGACTGTGGTATTTAGGTTATAACATGTGTTTTAGGTATCCGTTTGACAAGCCGTGCAATTCTGAGTAAACTAGAAACATAGGAGAATATCATATTCAAAATTCAGAATTTTTAGACTTAAGAGAGAGTCGTACCGAATTTTCAAACTTGGCTGTACTGTAGTAAACTACTGGTTCTGTGGTAACAGAACAAGGTGTAAAGAAAATATTATAATTTTCGTTCTAGAAGTTGAAATCAAGTTCTGTAAAATTATGAATACTTTAGACACATAAGGTAGTAACATATCCAAAATTTAGAATTTTTTGACTTGAGACGAAGTCGGAACGAATTTTTGAAGATGGGCGACCTGCTGCCCTAGTGCCCAGTTTTTCTGTTTTATAGGCCCTTGAATTTCGGCCTATAGGTTGAGTTTCTGAATTCCAAATCGAGATCCGTAAAAAATGTCATAAAGTAGACTCATAGAGGAGTATTCTAAAAACAATTCAGCTCCAAAACTGATCCCCTCTATTTATACCGAATTTTCAAATTCAAGTCACTGTCAGTGACTCTTTTGTTTTGATGTAGGAGTTGCAGAAGCATAAAATAATTTGCGTAACCGTGAAACGAACCTCATAAAAACTCTGTAGCGTGCTTTAACGTGTTAGAAAGACAGCGGGGGTGATAATTCATGCATTTCATGTTTATTCTTATCAATGGGAATATTCTCGTTGTAGTAGCTAACGAATTTGTTCTTATTCATATATTTAGATCGACCTCAAGATTCTCAGCGGCCTTCCACCCCGTGAAGGGACTCATCTTAGCCGTATACAGTGAGTGGACACTTTCCTGTTTACTCGATTTTCATATCGTATTTTGATATCAGACTTATTTTTATGCCTTAGGGCGTTAGACTTCTTAATTGTTGTTATTACATGATATTTATGTTTTATGCTTTGTTTTAGTTGTGCCTTACGATCAAACTTATGAATTTAAAGCAATTAGTTCTAAGGTTATTCAATGAATATGATTCATATTCAATATTATTCTTCCACGATTCCATCTTGATGGAATTGAGCAGTGGGAGTAATCGAATCTTATATGATTTGATTCGTTTGATATTGAATAATGTCGAATTAGTTTCAATACTCTTGGGGTTATGCTTCAATAACACTAATCCATCTATGTAATTAATGTTCCATTATTTTCTACAGTTGCATATATGATATGTATAGGTAGAAAATTCGAATCTTGAAAAGTTTGAGATTTGAATATTTCTTTTATATAATAGTTATATAATGGAAATTAATTACACCTCGGGGGTATAAGTAAAAGTTTATCATTTATTCTGTTTAATAGAATATTGTATTCTATTTGATAGAATATCTGTCCTACGATCCTAAGTAATAAAATCGTTTTATTATTTGGTGTGTAACATCGGATGTTAACAATTGTAGAAAAGACTTTACTTAATGAAGTCAAATGTGAGAATGATAAATTATAAATGGAACTACGTAATTAATAAGATGAAACAACCCTTATACATCTTCTACATAAGTTTAATAGGATATCAGAATCATTTACGAGTATTTGATACTTAATGATTTTGTTGTTTTCTTACCGAAGAAAATTATCCTATAACTTATAATAGAAGCGATTTTTAATATCGATTCTAGAAGTTCACCATTGAACCATAGATCTAAGATTGTTCATAGCTTACTACGATCAAGTTTTGAACTTGATTAAGCTTTCATTATGAATTAGTTCATGATTTGTGCTAATTGTTTGCGCAGCGAAAGCAATGTGAGCTTGTTAAAGGTTTAACCTTTGCAATATGACAGTGAGAAAAGTTATACTCAGCAATCTATTGTAGATTCTAAGGAAACTTGTCTCTAGTCACACTAATTGAACAATTTAAGATCTGTGGGTTAATGTTGATATTAAACTGTACTTTTTAGCTAAAGAATGCAAAGTGGCATTTTTTGAATGACTTATTCAAATAAGAGATCAGTTGTGATTTCTTTGTTTGAAGAGTTCATTCTGGAAGGCCCTAGAGTTTGTGTTCTGCTGAGATCGCAGTTTAGTGTGCTAGCTTATAGAGCCTATTGTAGACTCTGATAAGTCTTCTGGAAATCCGTATTCTCTATTTTTGATATCAGTTAGATTGTCTGATCTTGTCAAAGTATGGAGAATACATATGTCACAAAGGGTTAGTGGGAGCGTACAAATTACTTTATAGTGTTATATATCCTAACAATATTATCATTATTATAGTAATAATGAGATGTTAGTAAGGTAAAAGATTTACCTAAGTCTTCTTTACTCCGTGAAAGAAGTGGGAGTAGTCTTTGTTATATTTGATATAAAGTTTTATATATGATATAAAACTTGGAGACTTGTGAGATACTCCTATTATTCGTACATTAGATATGATCTAATAAAGGACATAGCTAGGCTATCTGTATGACAGTTAGTATAACTGTTTGACAGTTAATGTGTGTCTTGTATATCGTATTCATCTTTCGTAAAGGATGATTCCTTTTTAGAAAGAGATATTGATTAGAATGTCTAATCAATCTTATGTATCATTTGATGATGACATAATGAATACTTTATTATGTGCGATTAAAGATATCAATTTAATCATAATTGATATGAGTTATTTTGGTATCCTATAGACCATATGATGGATCTTGAAACACGTTCTTTGTGATCTTTGAGATATTAAGAACGAGTTTCTTATTCATGGAGAATATTATCTGCGACCATTAGGGTCATATTAGTTTTGAGACTAATTATGACGTTAGACAGTCTACGTCATAAAGAGTCACAAAAGATGTAGTATGAGTGTCACAGAGGATTCTACTTTTCAGTGGAATTAGATGCAACTTATTAAGTATTGACTTATGAAGTTGCAAAGTGACCTAATAAATTAGAAGTTTTATATTTGTGTTGTGCTTGCGGTTGTCCCCATAGTATTTTGGATTTGATCCCTAAATACTTGGACAACTTAGAAGTTGTAGCACAATACCGATGTAGCATTAGAGTCATATTAATGTATAATCTAGATTGTACAAAATATGAACAATGCTGACTATGGGAAACGATGGAGTTTGTTTGACAAACTCAATGATTCATAGCGGACTTGTTTCTTACCTCTTAAGTACTGGTGAGCTTTTGAGGGCCATGTGCATATGATACCATTGAGACGTGTATTTGATACCGTGGATTGTCACTAGAGCAAGTGGGAGAATTGCTGGGGTTGGTGCTCAGAGCGCCAATCCGGACCGTATTTATGTCTGATTCATGAATACGAACATCCCCTTATTCCATAATATTACTTATTTATGGTTGCACCTCTTGTTCTTATATACATATTCGATCTGATTACCATTAGATTGAAACTAAATGTGGTTTAGTGATATGTATATATTAGACAAAGGCCCGATAATATATAATGCAGTACACAGTTGCAAAGTTAGTTTGTAATTGACATTGGGAAGTGTCACTGCTAAATGTATATTATCTGTTAGTTCCATTTTTATTGGCAATGTCCGAAACAAAACAAGTTCAATTGAGTTGTAATGAGTCTTGAAGATCTCGGAGTAATTGGACAAGTATTTGGCAACATGAGATAGAGATTTCAGAGCGACGTTTACTCTTTTGCATATTTCAGAAGATTTAGAGCTCCAATTGACATGAGGTCAGTTGCATTGGAAAGTAGTCTCGAAGACGATCGCGTACATATAAAGAACTCATGATTTGGACAAGGGACGAGAAAGTTACAAGCGTTTTAAGTTGCCCCTGAAAACCAGTCCGCGTTCCGCGTTCGAGTTGCGTTCGTAATGTCGTTCGCACGGTTTCGAGGCAGAAACTTTGCGTTTGAGTTGCGTTTGAAGTGCGTTCGAACGTCCCTGCGTAAGTAGGTTTTCTTAGACACATTTTTAAGCCAAAATAAGACTAGGAAACCCTTTTCTTGGCCCTACCTATATAAACAAACATTAAGCCACATTCCCCAATAGTTGAAACATATTTCTTTTGAGCCAAAACCTCTCAACAGCTTTCAACTCTTTTGATTTCACCTTGAAGACTCTTTGAATCTCCTGTCTTCTATTTGTTTGGTGAAATCCAATCTTTGTTAAACCTTCAACACAACCTAACCCAAAATCCCTAATCCTTTAGAGTTCTTTAGGAGGAGTTTTGGTAGTCGGAGTTCCGGCGTCATTGGTGATATAATCTACTCAGAGACTTCAGAGGTTCTGAAGAAAACCGTGGGTCGCGGGGGCTTAAGGAGTTCCTTGAGTTCTTGCAGTATTGAGGTACTTGAGTCGGTGGAGTTGCCACCATAGGTCTTGACATCATCGCTTGTAAGTTTTTCTCTATATAGTGGATTCGGGTGGTAGCCTATACCCAGTCGGAGTGGTTTTTTACTCGGAAGAGTTTTCCACTTCGTCACCAAAATTATTGTGTTGATTTTGTGTGGTTTGATTTAATTTCCTGCTTTAGTTTATTATTATTGTTTTTATATTTGCAGCATATTTTAATTGTTGGATATTGTGGTTGCCTGTTTTTCATCCATAGTCGCAGTAACAGGACTTGTCCTGCTTATTGTTTATAATTCCGCATAGGGTCAGAACCTTTGTGTAAAATCGAATTTTCAATTGGTATCAGAGCCTGATCTCGATCCTTGACCCATTAGCTATGGAGCGTAGTCAACCCTTGAATTGTCCGCCATTTTTTGATGGCACAGAATATTTGCATTGGAAGGTTCGCATGAAAGCGTTCCTTAAGTCCTTAGATGAGAGGGTCTGGATGACTGTTGAACACGGGTGGAAACCTCCCGTTGTTGTTGTTGATGGGGTATCTTCCCCTAAAGACAAATTGACCTGGTCAAAAGATGATTTTGACGCTAGCAATAGGAACAGCAAGGCTGTTAATGCCATACATGGTGCTGTTTGCTCTGCTGAATTTAGGAGAATCTCAATGTGTGAGATAGCCAAGGATGCTTGGGACATCCTGCAGACTGTGCATGAGGGCACATTGTCTGTTAAAAATAATAGACTCCAGGATTTAGCCACTAGGTTTGAGGTCGCCAAAATGAAAGATGATGAGACCTTTGATGAATTTTATGCTGAGATTAACGATATCGTTAACTCTAGTTTTAACCTAGGTGAGACTATACCTACCAATAGGATAGTTAGGAAAATCCTTAGATCTCTGCCTGATAAATTCCTACCCAAGATCACCGCCATAGAGGAAAGCAATGACCTCGATAAGCTTAACTTAGAAGAACTCGTAGGAAAACTGCAAGTTTATGAGAAGAAACTTCCTGGGCATCTAAAGCCCAAAAATATAGCGATGAAAATCGCTAAGGAAGTTGTGCATGATTCGTCTAGCGATAATGATACATTTACGGATTGTGACTTGGCCTTGTTTGCAAAGAAGTTTAAGAAATTTCTTAAACTTAAGAAGATTGGCCATAGCAGTAATATGGATATGGAGGATGAGCCTAGAGAGATTAGGCATAGCAGGAGAGAGTCTGGAGAGGATAGGGATAGTAGATCCCGTGGTGCCCAATGCTATGAATGTGAAGGATATGGGCACGTTAGATCTGAGTGTCCCACATACCTTAGGGCTAAAGGCAAGAAAGCCATGGCAGCATCACTTAGTGATTCTGAAGGTGATGACTCTCCTAAAGGCAATTATATTGCTTTTACTGCTAGTGTGACTGATGAGAGAGAGATTATTGTGAATGATGCTGATTCTGAAGTCTCTCTTGATGAGTCTGTAGATGAGGAAAGTCTTCAAGTAGCTTATGTTGAACTGTTTAATGAAAGTTTAGCTATTAAGAAGACTAATATAGAGGTCAGTAAAAGGCTGAAAACTGTTAAGCTAGAAAAGAATGAAGCTCAAGCTAAATTTGAGCAAAGCCTTTTGATGGTTGATGACCTAGAGGAGAGGAACAAAAGCCTAGTTAATAGAGTCCAGATATTAGAGACCGAACTTGAGAATGCTAGAACCCAATTGTCCGCATTTTCTAGTGGGAATAAAAAGGTAGACCGTATGTTAGGTATTACTTCTGAGCCTAACTGTAATAAGGCTTCTTCTTCAAAGTTGTGCCTGTAGCAGCTAAATGTGACTTAGGTAAGAAACCTGTTGTGTGTAGTCATGTTGCTCCTCATGTTATTCCTCGTCCTGTTTCCCAACCTCAATCTAGAGGTGTTATGGGTAAACCTCGCTCTAATCCGAGGTTTGTGCCTGTTTGCCATCATTGTGGCAAGGCGGGACACATTAGGCCTAAGTGCTTCATGCTTCACAAGCAAAAGAAGAGGCTTAAGAAGGTGTCACCTAGATTTGACTCTTCAAATCTAGCTTCTCGAGTTTCTGCACTAACTAAACAGACAATATTTCTTAGTGAGAAACTTAATTGTTGACTAGGAATTCTCAAGTGGATGAGGTTCCTAGAAAGGTTGGGTGAGGAAGCAAGTCGACTTCCCATCTACTTCTGCATGTCCTGATGGACATGATGAGAGTGCACTTCGGTGTAACTCTGCTTGAAAGATGCATTTTTATTTTCCCATTGCATGTGTGTGTGCGTGTGTTTTATGTTTTTGCACGTTTATTTTGTTTTCACAGCATATGGGTGTGTGTTGTCTTGTTTTTGTTATATATCCCTTGGTATATAGGATGGAAACCCGGACGTAAATTTCATAGCCGATTCCGAATGGACGGTTGTATGATCTGCACTCGGGATACAACTCCACGTACCATTGGATGTTTTACAAGCCTGTTTGTGTCTTTATTTTTATTTGTTAAAATCTGAAAAATTAAAAAAAAAAATGGAAAATGATAAAGACAAATTTTTTTTTTTTGGCTTGTTAGAGCATGAAAAGCTTATGCATGTGATCCTGGTATGTAGGATATATGATTATGCATGTATGATATGCTTTTATTTTTCTTGATGCTCTATATACATGAGTGTGTGTGATAAAAACCTTTGGTATATCTTGTGCTTGCACTTTCACATACACATTTTTATTTTATCAAGGCTTGGTCGCATGTATGAGTTTTTGGAATAGCAATCTAATTTCTATCCTATCTCGTTTGCTCAATAGTGTGACCTTTGACTAGTTGACCTTGCTATCCCCTTTTGCAAAAGTAAAAAGAAATATATTTACAAAAAAAAAAAAATGAGACTCAAGTGCAAAAGAGCCAAAATGGCCAAATTTAAAAGATAAGGGCAAAAACCCTTCACTCGAAAGAGTTATTATATATGAGCTCATGATATTTATGGGGTAAATAATATAGCATGCAACTAATGTTGCTTATTTTCAGGTCCTAGTGGTGCTGGGTTTGAACACCTATTTTGTGGACTTGGTTTGTTTAGAGATGGATTTCTTTAGCTGTGTCCAGCTCATAAAATAAGATCTTAAGCCTTGATTTGTTGTGCACTTTATTTTCACGCAAGTGCTTTATATGCTTTGGTGTTTATGTCATATGCATAAGTGTTGTATTTAGCCACACTTTAAAATGATGCATATTGTTTCATGTCATAAACAGCTGAATACTGACTGGGTTTCATTGTGTCAGCTTTAAATGCTGTTTCAGTCAGTTTTTTACAGGATTTTTATTTATCTCAGTATGTGCCTGTGTGTGCTTCATGTTATTGCATACCAATTTGTTTATTCATTCTTGTGCACTTTCTGAGTTTTGGTTTACTTCCCGTATGTTATTTTGCTAACTTTATGTGCCTGTTAGTGAGGGGGAGTAATTCCTGTCTGTTTATGCTCTTGCATGTGTTGTCTCCTGTTATTTTTCCTGTTTCCTTTACCCTTTGTCATTTCGTGACAAAAAGGGGGAGAGTGATATATTAAGGGGGAGAGCCTTAATATATTGGACGGAGCCGTAGAATATCCTTTAGATATATCCATTTTTAAGGGGAGTTAAGATTAAAGGGGAGAGGGATTTCTACTTGTACATGCATGAGATTTTTACCTGCTTTATGATTTACTTGATTATCCCAATGCTTTTCACGGTATGTTTTATTTGTGGATGTTTCAGGTAGCAGGTATGTAGCTGCGGTGGCATTATTTTCAAGACTAATTTGTTTAGGTATTAGATCGAGTCCTATTGTAATTAGTCACTGTTTTGATGGTTGACAGTTGACTGCTTTATCTTTGGGTCTATTACCGTAGTCTTTGTAATAGGTAGTGTTTTGTCACGGAATACCAAAGGGGGAGATTGTTAGTTCCATTTTTATTGGCAATGTCCGTAACAAAACAAGTTCAATTGAGTTGTAATGAGTCTTGAAGATCTCGGAGTGGAGTAATGGACAAGTATTTGGCAACATGAGATAGAGATTTCAGAGCGACGTTTACTCTTTTGCATATTCAGAAGATTTAGAGCTCCAATTGACATGAGGTCAGTTGCATTGGAAAGTAGACTCGAAGACGATCGCGTACATATAAAGAACTCATGATTTGGACAAGGGACGAGAAAGTTACAAGTGTTTTAAGTTGCCCCTGAAAACCAGTCCGCGTTCCGCGTTCGAGTTGCGTTCGTAATTTCGTTCGAACGGTTTCGAGGCAGAAACTTTGCGTTTGAGTTGCGTTTGAAGTGCGTTCGAACGTCCCTGCGTAAGTAGGTTTTCTTAGACACGTTTTTTAAGCCAAAATAAGACTAGGAAACCCTTTTCTTTGGCCCTACCTATATAAACAAACATTAAGCCACATTCCCCAATAGTTGAAACATATTTCTTTTGAGCCAAAACCTCTCAACAGCTTTCAACTCTTTTGATTTCACCTTGAAGACTCTTTGAATCTCCTGTCTTCTATTTGTTTGGTGAAATCCAATCTTTGTTAAACCTTCAACACAACCTAACCCAAAATCCCTAATCCTTTAGAGTTCTTTAGGAGGAGTTTTGGTAGTCGGAGTTCCGGCGTCATTGGTGATATAATCTACTCAGAGACTTCAGAGGTTCTGAAGAAAAACGTGGGTCGCGGGCTTAAGCTTAAGGAGTCCTTGAGTTCTTGCAGTATTGAGGTACTTGAGTCGGTGGAGTTGCCACCATAGGTCTTGACCATCGCTGTAAGTTTTTCTCTATATAGTGGATTCGGGTGGTAGCCTATACCCGGAGTGGTTTTTTACTCGGAAGAGTTTTCCACTTCGT
Source organism: Zanthoxylum bungeanum (assembly GCA_019454045.1). Classification (NCBI taxonomy): domain Eukaryota; kingdom Viridiplantae; phylum Streptophyta; class Magnoliopsida; order Sapindales; family Rutaceae; genus Zanthoxylum; species Zanthoxylum bungeanum. The sequence continues at coordinate 48,393 of SKCR01037944.1, read as the reverse complement.
CACCAAAATTATTGTGTTGATTTTGTGTGGTTTGATTTAATTTGCTGCTTTAGTTTATTATTATTGTTTTTATATTTGCAGCATATTTTAATTGTTGGATATTGTGGTTGCCTGTTTTTCATCCATAGTCGCAGTAACAGGACTTGTCCTGCTTATTGTTTATAATTCCGCATAGGGTCAGAACCTTTGTGTAAAATTGAATTTTCATTATCAAATAAAGTTCCTGGTCAAGATTCACTAACACGGGTCGGTTAGTCAAATCTGTTGAGACCAGTACATGTCGTATATCGAGACTCGGTCCGATGGTTTATCCTAACGAACCATGAGTCTGCGGAGACTCGTATAGACATGTAGGTGTTTATAATAGATAAACACTGAACGGCTCATCGAAGATTCTTAATGGATGGTACACCAACGTCAATAAGAATCTTCTCTGGTTGAGTAGCATAGTGGTCCTTCGACTTGAGACACCACTGTGGATGTATGAGATATCCTCCACACTTAGATGGCAGTCACGTCACCGATCTATTTAGATCAGACCTCCGCCTGTTCGTTGGGTGTGGACTGATCCTCAGGATATCCTGTGTGTGTCAAGATAGGATCCGTCAGTTCTGTGTACAGAGCATAGGTAGTCCATATATAATTAGCAGTCTGTTAAATCTGTGGCCACAGTAAACTTCGGAAGTAAGTTCCGAATGTTATTTAGAGATTGCTAATGAATACGTCGACAGGATAATACCTATAGAGATTTGACGTTTACATCTATATCTCTGGGATTATCCGGATACCTGTGACGGAGAGATTATACATATGCAATGACCTCGACCTGTATGATTCAGCCAGATTATCCGTGATCGTCATAATTTATGGGTGGATAAATTGTGGACACGAAATTGTTTTTCGTGACGGATATGCCTGAATCTAGAGAGTCTCAATAATGAAATATACTCGTTTAGAACTAGAGCAACACATATAAATAATATTGATTATTTATAAAGCCGTTTAAAGGTTAAACGCAAAATACATGCTAAAAGGACCCGATAGTCCTTTCCTTAATTATTGTGTATTTACATTTAATACTTGATTAATTTAAATACACATTAATTAATAGTCAAATTGAGATATTTGACTAATATCATAAATGTATATATGTATTTAATATTTAATGTAAATATAATACATATATTTAATATATTTGTATTTAATTAATTAATTATTTATTTAATTGTTAAATGATTAAATTAATTAAAATATAAATATCTTAAGATTTAGATATTTGTTTTTAAGGCTTAGTTGCCTTTGTTGACTTAATATAAATATCTATAAAGTGTTATTTAGATATTTTGTCATGTTGATTTAATGAAATTCAAATGAAATTGAAATTAATATTTCTTGCATATCCTTTAGTGAAATTCGGCCAAGGCCTTCTTTAGGCAAGTATATATTGATTTCTTTTCATTTGAAATGATAACCTAATACACTTTAAAGAAAAACTCCATTAATGGAAAAAAAAGAAGCTTGTGAGAAAGAAAGAAGAAATCAAAGAAAGCTTGGATTTTAGTAAGTTTTTCCAACTTGCTATTAGAAAGGAAAATGTTCCTTAGGATCTAGGCTTTAACATATGATGTTCTTAGGTTATTTCTTTCTTTATTCTTTGTGTTTTTGATGATGGAAGTTTTGGAGAAAGTGTAGAGCATGTGTGATGAAGGAAGCTTATGGCTATTGTAGTAATAAGTGTTCTTTTGTGGTTTTGGAAACCTTGTTGCTAATCTAGAGTTGTTGACCCACTCTTAGATGACCTAGATTTGATCTTGAGTTGTTTCATTGTGTTGAGACTTTGATTGGATGGAAGAAACATGATTGAAGTATTGGATTTAACCAATTTGGTCTAATTTGTCCAATTTGATGAAATTGAAAAATTAGGGTTCATAACCAATTCCAAATTTGGGGCTTTTCATTTATGTTGTGCATTTGGATGTCTATATGATGCATATAAAGTTTCATGTACATTGGATTACATCTTGATGTGTTTTGATGCATGAAATGACAAAATGCACAAGTTGCCCACCTTTGGAGGCATTCGGCCAAATGATGAAAAATGGGATTTTGTGTTGCCTTGGTGTTTTGATGTTTTGAACATGCTAAGTTCATCTTAGAAATGATTAGAATCATTCAAAATTGATTAGATCAATTTCGGACTAAAATGGACAAAATACCAAGTGTAAGGGCAATTCGGTAAATTCACTTAAATATGATTTATTGAATTTTATTTCATGATTGATTATTGGATAATTAAATAAATATGTTTATTTAATTAATCCGAGAAAAAGTTTTGAAATCGGAAAATTTGATTTTCCACCGCTTCCGCTGCGTTACCGATATTCCCCCTAAAAACCCCTACATATATATGTATATATATATATATATATATATATATATAATTTCCTACAATCCCCCAAAATTCTCTAAATATTTATGCAGACGCTTAAGAGACTTTCATTGAAATAAAATTGCTTCGAAATATGTAGATTTTGCCTTGAATCTTTCCTAGTGAATGACAATAAGATTTATTTGGCGAACCAGTAACTCATAGTCTTGAATTATTCCGCTGTTGGTGTAAACCAAGGGAATATCCATTACACAGCTTCACTTCTACCATTTCTCATTCTACAGTTGTGTTCAATTCGACCTTGAACATTGGTCCTGACTTCATCAAGTACTTTACGGAATCCAACATTTAAAACCCATATGGAAGCGGCTTTACTTTGTAGTTGAAATAGGTGATCTATTATAAAAGATAATTTATCTTTACCTCCATTAAGACTCTACTCCTAATATAGTGATCATTAAAAGTCTTAGTTAGACAAAACTCTGCGTCATTATAGGAATGAGTAAAAATATAGAACTCTACAATGCTTTTTTTGAATTGCATAAAGTTTCAGTTGTCTCTTTTGAACATAGATCTTAGGATCTCTATTCAACTAGTGACAATTCTTAATTTATAGGCTTCAATATCTAACGAAATTTCAGCATGATGTATTCGTAACATCATGCAACCTGGCATGTAGCCAGCATCCATTTACAACAAGAACATAACAATCTCGGCCTCAGGCCGGTAACTCAACATAAATGCATTCATCAACAAGGCCTCAGGCCTGAACTCAAAGAATAAAAGTAAATACTTGGCCTCCGGCCATACTCAAATAGAACTATGTTATTACACAACTCATAAATATGATATACAATTTCAAAGACAAAGACAAAGACAAGGGTCGTGAGGACCCATAACTCGACCCAGGACTCAAAAAGCTCTTGACTGCAAATGGGGCGATCCGTTGTCTTCAAAGTCTTCACTGAAACATGCTGGCTAAAATATGTCAGCTACAGACCTGCAAAACTAACAAACTGTCGTGGTGTGAGTCATAATGAGTCAGTAAGTAATCATGCAAATGCTTATAAAGCTTGAATTAAATGTCTATTTCTTATTTACATCTCAAACCTGTCTCATTGCTACTGTACTTTTAACCAATCACTACCTGCTAACTACAGTTCACTAATTACACTATCAAACATTTTTAAAATATATGTATTCAATTCCTATATCACTAACATAAGAAATCCCATCATACTATTGATGCAGTACACTGAATTCTGTATAATCTCTATACTCTAATTATCATGCAATGCTTTCACTACGCTTCTATGTTATCTCATTATATCCCTTTATATACTCTGCTAGTTCAGCTCAGACATCTATTTCAATATGTTCTTTCTAAGAAAATATACAACTCAAACAATTATCATTAGCACATATATATCTTAAATAAAATCATGCTATCATGCATTAGGATCACCTATATGCAATCTCAAAGGAATTACTAGCATGTATAATGCATATACACGTCGTGTATACTATGTAAAACTCTAATATGCTATGCTTTTCAGAAGATACTCTCTAAAAACTCTTTCTGAAAACTATTATCTGAAAGTTTCTTTTTGAAAATTCTTTGCTGAAAACTTTACTTTACTTTCTCTTTCACGAAAAGCTCTTTCTAAAAACTGTAACTGAGAACTGAAAACTGCGTTTGAAACTGTAATCTGTATTTGAAAACTGAAAACTGTATCTCTGAAAACTATTTTCTGAAAATCTGATATTTCAAAACTTCTTTTCTGAAAACTGATATCTGTAGAAAAACTGACGCATGGAGGCGTTACGTATCGCCGTCCCCCTATACGCCCTTGAGCCAGATATGCACCGTCCCCCAAAACATGCCATACCTGCCCTAAAACTGGTGGTCTTGGGGCATTACGTATCGCCGTCCCCCAAGCCACAAACTGGAACTGGGGGTGTGGATCTATGCTACCACCCAAGTTCAAACTGGAGATCAGTTATACGATCCTATGTCGCCATCCTGTCTCAGAAGCTAGGATCTAGGGGCGTTACGTATCGCCGTCCCCCTAGTCCTCTACATGTGCACATGTCTCTGTCCGTCAATTCCATCTCTGTATCTCAAGTTACATACTGGGGTGAGGTTTTACCTCATGCCCCAAAAACCATAAAACCATATAAGGTATCTCACAACTGAAAGAAAATATTTTTTTTTCTGAAATATATTATCTTTCAAAGCATTTGAAACTTTCTTTTGAAACATTTGAAATCATTGAAAACATTCTTATCTCTTGTTTGACTTCTGAAAATCTTAACACACACACACACATGCACATGCATTTCTCATGCTCTTTTCTACTCTAGCCATGATCTCTTATAATGTCATACATGTACATACATTAAGTCATGTATATCTATAACACACTGAGTTTATTCATATACATGTATTTCTCTAAGCTTACACAAAACCTATCCTCACATTTCATATACTTATCTATCATGCTTAAACTCAACACACACATGTTACTAAGATTATATTAATCCTCTTTGGCATACTAAATTCATTCTCAAAACTAATACACATATACAGACTTACTAAATACAAACTTACTTATTACTTCGTGCTACTTACCTATGTTCTATATACTGAAGATATTATCACTACGCTTTGCTCACACTCAGATATACCTAAATTAGCATACACTAAAATACTTGTAAACCATATACTCATATACTAAACATATGCTTATATTTATCTGTGTATGTACTTACGTTCTTATTTTTTGTATTCTTCTATACACTGAACATATACAGTTTCTTTCTTACATTTGTTATTCTGTAAACTTTAATCTCATTCTCTAGGTTGTAGTTTTCTACAGCCCACATACCCAAGTCTCATTAAATTATATTTATGACATTATTCATATGCTCTTATCTAAATATATATACTGGTTTATACCTACATATGTATGTTTATACTCCTGTATGTCTATACTTCTATATGCCCATACGTATCTTTTGCACATACCGCTGCTTATAATTGCTTATTCTTATCTATATGTGTATATAATTACACATGCTTCTTTCTTCTATGTTCATCTTTATATATATACAGGTTTCATGCATATAACTATATACAACTTTATTATATTACCAATTTCGAGCAACACTAAATTTCCTAAGTATTCGAAGCATGAGTTACTTACCTGGTTGGCGGTCACTCCTAACCTGGATCCCATCTGTCAAAACAATAATAACACAGGGTCAGAACCGCTATTTGCGAAACTTCCAACTCATCTATACTAAACTACGGACTTTCTCGGAATACATGAATCCTCTCCGATTCTACCGTTCAAACTTTATTACTCTACTATATGCTCATATTCTGTTCTAAACTAGCTAGATGGCTCAAATTCTCATTTTACGTGTTTGCGGTAAAACTTGCAGAAAAGTTTCCGTAAACGCTACGGAAAGGTCTCAAACCCTCTGAACTAATCCAGAATTACTTAATTACCCTCACAATATCATATTTATATCTTAACCGTGGCTACGGTCATCTATACTCAGTCATGTGAGAACTCTTTTTTACCGGAAACTCACTAATTCTACCGGATCGATCAAATATAATCTGTTTCTCCCCGGATTCTACCACATTTATCGTTTTAACATATTAAAACATATCCAATTCACTTCATGATTATTCGCTACACTACGGGACTAGTGGAAACATCCGAATATAAAACTGTAAACTTTAAAATAACAAATTCTAAATGGAGAGTCGTACCGAAATTCTGAGGCCATATTCGGACACCCTACGGCCATACGAACGTGCTGGTACGATTGGAATTTAGATCGGAGCTACTGTTCACGTCGGGTTACTATTCATCAGAATCTTCTTTCCTCGTTTCACGTGCAACCGGCCGCTGATCGGTGAAATCGATTCCGCATACTCGTAGTACTCTCTGAGGGCTTTGATTTGGTAGGTGGATCGAAGCGACGAGCCGGAAATATGAAACCCATTACCGCGCCTCTTCGCCCATCTTTCTCGCCGATTCCGACGGTCCTTATGTCGGTGCCGGCCACCGACAGATGCGCCATGGCCGGACGACGTGAGAGCCGGTAGTCCGCCGGCGAGATGCCGGTCGGAGACCACCGGCTGAACACACTCACTCCTTCTCTCTCTCTTCGCGTGGCCCCTACTTCTTTTCTTTTTTTTTTGTTTCCTTTGTTTTAGCCATATAAAAATAATAATAATATTAACAAATACAAATATCATCTCAAGATTTACTAAAATTCCCCCCACATTAAGGGCATTTTCGGAAATCATCACCTTTGAAGCCCTTCCGACGTGATTGTCGAAAAAAGTTCAACACGAAAGTTGTTCATCTCGGAAAAACGAGTCTGATGGTTCAAGAACCAACTCGATCGGAGTTTTTTTTACTAATTCTATGGCTAAAACCGTAAACTTTACACGTTTTACGAAAATCGTGCGACTGACTTTTAATCTCAAGCGTTTTTCAACGCGACGAATATTCTTAATATATTATTCCAACTCATATATCATCACTTGAACTCTTATTTCTCTGTTATCATCATTATCCGAAACTATAACATCGGTCCGGGAATCCTCTAGAATAGTCCCGAAAATCTGGGATGTTACAATTTCTCAACATGCTCTCATAGTATACCTTTAATAAGTTGATCTGTTAGGTTTTCCTTTGACTTAACATAATCTATTGAAATTATTCCGATTGAGAGCAATTGCCTTATGGTATTGTGTCTTTAACAAAAATGTCGAGATTTACCTTTTTACATTATATTTTGGGTTCTCCCAATAGCCGATTACTATCACAATGTATGCCTATAGCTGGCACAGATTTTAGCCAATTTGGCATATCCTCTAAGAAATTTTGAAGCCAATCTGCTTCTTCTACTATTTTATCTAATATTATGAACTCAAAAAATCATAGTAGACCGGGCATTACATATTTTCCTCGAGGATTTCTATGACAAGGCTGCACCACCAAGTGTGAAAATAAATCCACTGGTGGATTTGGATTCCACTATATCATATATCCAGTTAGTTTCACTAAATTCCTCTAGAACAATAAGATATCTTGTATAATGCATATCATACTTTGAAGTTTCTCTAGATACCTCTGTTGGCAACTTGGTCACATAAATGGATTTTGATGATGCAACGAGAGTGAAGACTTCGACGTGATTTAACGGACATTACAAAAAGATGATAATGAAGTCAAAATATTGATGAAGAGCTAAAATAAGTGAGATGATGATCAAGAGAGCAAAGATGATAAAGAGGCAAAAAGATGGTGAAAAAGTCAAAGAATGAGCCAAGCAAGATGAAGATCAAAATAATGATTAAGAGCTAAAAATATTGTAAGTGAGTTTATTCAAATGTTTCAAAGCTCTTAGGAATCATACATTTTGCATCACTTGCATTTAAAATGGCTTAGAATGCCAAAAGAATCATTTGCATTTTATTTGCACCAAAATGAACTTCATGCACAAGTGCATCGGTAAATGATCTTCAAAAAATATCAAATGGTTGAATTAAGCTTCAAATGATATACCATTAGATAGATATGTGTCTCTAGTTTGCTACGGTTCAAACGAAACACAATTCCGATGTATAGAACTTTTTCTAGAGCCATTTTACTACAACATATTCATATGTGCGTTTTCTGCATACATGTCACATTAGCAAAATTCCATAAAATTCATATTAATGTTTTTGGAGCTGAATGTTTTACAAAAGCTAGATCTATGTGTCTAGTTTATGTAGCAATTTACGGATCATGATTTGGAATTTTCTAGAGAAAGTTACGGCCAAAATACCAAGTGTCGTCAGTCTTGACTGGTCATGCACATACTGAAACCATGGAGCTCCATGCCGGTTTTCTCGCCGGTCCCCATGCCGGTTTTAGCTGAGAAAATCATGCTCTCTGGAACCAGGGAGCTCCTCGCCGGTCTCCATGCCGGTTTGCTCACCGGTCCAATGGCTAGTTTTTCGAACGTTATGTTACCGTTGGAGCCCTAGACCGGCATGCCGGTTTCCTTGCCGGTCTCGCTGTGAGTTGGGTAAAGCTTTGCATTTTTTTATAAATAGAACCCCAACTCCTTTGCCTCGAGTTAGAGATCTAGAAAACCTTCATATACATTCTCTAAGGTAAACAAAGAGTGTCATACACCTTCATATTCATAAACACTCATCCAAGCTCACACACACATCTTCCACATCATTTAGTGAGCTTAGAACACTTGGGTTTGCTCTTACACAATCTTCTTATTATTTGTGAGTGCCCAAGTGTGTTGTAAATCTTTCATATCAAAAACACTTGTGGTTTGTGAAATCCCATTGTTTGGGTAATTTGTAAAGGTTGTGAGTGCTCCTACGTAGAAAACTCAATCTTGTAAAAGGTTCAGAGTGTGCCTTGGCGGAAAACTCTTGGTTACGAGTGAACCACGGAAAACTTGATTCTAGTGGAAATCTTCAAGTGAGGCTTGAGGGAGTGGACGTAGGCACGATTTACCGAACCACTATATATCGCGGTGTCGTATCTCTCTTTCCCTACTCTTTTATACACTTGCAAGTTTATTTGTATTTACACCAATTGAATAGAAACTTGCATATAGGCCATTTATTTGAATAGAGAAAATTGACCTAAAACTCCCACTTGGTAATAAGAGCTTAAAATCGGCAAAGATTTTATATTTTCGCATTTATAGCGATAACCCAATTCACCCCCCTCTTGGGTATAGAGATTGCTTTGTCGCTATTGCTTGTAGGTACTTTCAACCTCAAAACTCTTATTATAGCTTTCCAATGGTTATGTTATGGACTACTCATATATCTATTAAGCATGTTTACAGCTTGAGCGATATCTGGTCGAGTTTATTTTGTGAGATACATCGGACTGTCAATGATTATCAATACTCTAATTGTGATACACTTGAATTAATATTCTTTGATAATTGAAGAGTTAGGTTACAAGAGTTCTAGCTATGTTTAGATCTCTTTTGTTATATTTCTCAAGTATCTTCTCAATATAATGAGTCTAAGATAATATATATCCATATAATGTTTTGGAAATCTTTATTCCTAGGATCACATCAGCTACTCCTAAATCTTTCATGTCAAATTTGGTGTTCAATACTTTTTTGGTAGACTTAATCATCTCATTATTACTACCAATTATCAGTATATCATCTACGTAGAGACACACAATGACATATCCTTTTTAAGTTGATTTAGTGTATACACACTTATCACACTCATTTATTTGAATCCATTTGACAATATTTATTTGTCAAATTTTTCATGCCATTATTTAGGTCATTGTTTTAATCCGTATAGGGATTTTAAAAGTTTGTACACAATGTGTTCTTGTCTAGGAACATTAAAATCTTCTTATTGTTCCATGTAAATCTCCTTATCCAATTCACTATTTAAGAATGCCTCATTCACATTCATTTGATGTATTTCAAGACTAAATATAGCTTCTATAGCTATAAGCATTCTTATGAAGTGATACAGGTCATTTGTTGCGAGATTATCATACCGTAAGTATATAGTGTCAAGTTTTAGTAAAAGATAAGCATGAGTTTCGAACCCATATGGATTGTAATCAAATTCACACTGAGTACTATATTTGATAAAACTAACTTTATTTAGAATAAATTTAAAATAATCTGAATTTAAAACTAAAAACTAAAGGAACAAAATATTAAAATGTTTGATTAAGTTAATCCAATAAGAGAGAGATTCTGGAATCTGATTTCACCTAGCTATCCCCTATTTATTTATTTTGCCAATCAATTATTGAGTGTCGAGTGGATATATTATTAACTACTGATTTCGATATTCCTATAAAAATCTAGTAATCAATAATTCATTACACTCTGTGATTCTTTGTTAACGACTTTCAAGGGATTAAAGATTCTCCCTCACACTATAAATCTCCCAAGTTATATTCTCTAAATCCTATTCAAAATCCTATGTCTCGCACAATAGATTTTAAACATTTATCATCTTAATTTATGGTCAATAAACTAGAAGCATTAAACACAAGAGAATATAAATAAACTGAATTTAAATTTTATAACAATCAATTGGCAATCAATACATAGATTCAAGCATATGTTACATTATCTTCTAGAACAATAGAGTTAGTTCATGACAAAAGATAATAACAATGAAAATAGTGTCATGAACATATTAGAAATCATTAGAGTATTAAGAAAGAAACTAGATGATAAAATCTGAATCAAATCTTTTCGTCTTCAAACGTCACTGCCTTCGTCTCCTCTTGTTGCTCTTCAATCTTTCTCCTTGGATCTCTCTAAAATATGTTTTTAGACTTTTTAGTTATGTATTAGTCTCATCTTTAGGGTTTTGGAAGAGCTTATGTAATTATAGGGAAGTCCCGGAGTTCTTATGCGTGTAGAACATTGAAAACTGAAGATTTTGGACATCTATCATAGTGTCACGACGCTGGAAGTGGCGTTGCGACGCTTAACTCTAAGGAATCATGTATGGATCATTTTTGGGCGTTGCGACGCCAGGCCAAAATTTCAAGATTGTGAATTCTATGTATTTTGCTCTCCCGCGTGCTTTCGATACGTCTTTAAGGTCCCCCAAAACAAGTCCAATTGTTCCAAAATCTATTCTCCAATGCTTCCTATCAATAAAACATAAAAGAAACTACAAAATACATTAAAATGACATGGAATCTAACAAATTAGTAAGCTAAGAATGCAGGAATAAGTGGGTATAAACCGCACTTATCAAACACCCACAAACTTAAGATTTTACTAGTCCAGAGCAAAAAACTAAATAAAAATAAACAAAGTAAAGTTAAAAAATTAACTAAGTTAACTAGACCACTTTCGTAGGGATCTCGATTTTATTTAGCGTATGCAACAAGTCTTTAACACCCTAGGCGGCCCCAGTAGATGAGTTATAGTCTCGTAAGGACTTAAAGCGATGAGACACACAAACGCCATTCACACACATGCAAAAATTTAAAAATAATAAAAGCAAAGAAAATAGACCCAATAGTTACGCATAATATTATCCTCAAATAATGCATACCAATGAAATCAAAGAACCTTCAAAGTACTCAACACAACTTAAATCCAAGTTCTTCAATAAATCATTTAAGCCAGACTCACAATGTTTGTAAAAAAGCTCATTCATAGATTGACTCATAAGTAAGCCAATTCAATGATTTCATTTCGAAAATTGAGATATGATGGGTCAAACCTGTTGGAAATGGTGATCGAGCACCATTCACTTTTTGTATGAATATTTGATATTTATGCAATATAATATTTTTTTATCATGGTTATTTATTTATTAATATGGCATAACTCTTACTTTTATTTATATATTATAAATCTAAAAGTTAGATTCCTCTAAGAGTTAGAGATTTCGAGTTACACTCGGAACCTTATATGAAATTAGAAAAGACCCGAGAGTTACTACATATGGTGATATAGTTGCAAGAGTTGCAAATGGTATTGAGGAATATCATGCATTCTCTCGAATATAAATTATTCCTGGTCTAGATATATTGACATGGGTCGGTCATTATATTGGTAAGACTAGTGCATTGTCTATATATGTAATGGACATATGGTTTGTCTCAACAGACTGTGAGCTTAACGGAAGTTCGTATAGAAATACAGATATTCATTAGTTGAATGAATATTGAATTAACTCATAAAAGATGACTAATAGATATTCCATAAAACTGTCAAAAGTTATCTTTTCGAGTTGAGTATTTATTGTGGTCCTTTGACTTGAGACACCACGGTGGTCTTGTGAGTGATCCTATGTGCCTGATATCATGCATGTCAGAGACCTTTTATGATCTGGCCTCTAGATAACTGTTAGGTATAGACCGATGCTCACGAAGATCGGTGTGTGTTAAGATGAGGATTCGTCAGTCCATATGGTTGGATTTTATTTCCAGAAATATTCAGAATATATTCCAGAAATATTTTGGCCGAATGTTTGTTGAAGAAATTGTTTCTTTAACATTATAAATAATATTCAAAAAGAGTTTTTTGTTATATTATTTATTAATGGAATATAAGGATGAAAAGTTTCATATATTGAGTAGATGAGGTTTTGACAGTATAACTATAACCTTACTCAATTGGAAGTGCTAATGACGAAGGGATTATACATTAGCGTTTTAACCTCGACTTGTATGGTTCGACGTGTCATGTTGTTTGGTCAAGATTTGTAGGTGGACAGGCCTTCATGATATATGTATACAAATATATGAGATATATATGTATATATATACGTAACAACAGAATGTGAGCCTAGAAAGTTCCACTATATTAAGTTTACTCGTTGAGCACTAGGGCGACCTCTCGTCAAATATTGACAAAGTATTTTTGGGTTAAATTATTTAATCCGATAATTCATTAGATAAATTGAATTAATTAATTTGATATCAAGAGTTTATATAATTTTATTGTATAATAATAATAAATTTGATTTACATTAAATTAGTAATTATTTTGTGAATTAATTTAATTGTTAAATTAATTACTTAGTTTATACAAATAAAGGTTTCAATTAATTAAAGTGACTAAGTTAAAGCTATTGAACTTTTTTGGTTAAAGTAACTAATTCATTCAATTGAAACTAAGTTACTAAGTTGGTCAGATTAATTAATTTTAACTATGGTTAAGTTACTTTTTTGAAACTTGTGGTGTAGGGAAAAGATTCCCTTAAATCATGGTTTGTTAATTAATTTGGTTTTGTTTTTTGTTTAATTAATTTTAATAAAAATAAAATTGTAAAAGGCAAAAAGTGGCTTCTCCCTTTTCTTTACTACTGCCGTAACCAAAGAAAAGAATAAATTGATTTTTTTTTTTTTTTTTTACAAGCCACTGCAGTGAGTGAAAAAGAAAAATGAAAATAAGCAAATGGGTTTTGTTTTTTTAACTCTCTCTTCCCTGAAAAACAGCCACTGCTGTGACTTTGAGAAAGTTTAAGGGCTGAGTTTTTTTGCAATTTTGTTCATCAAATACAAGCCAAACCACTCACCAAAATTACCCAAATCATGAGCATAGAATTAATCCTTAAGAGTTAGGGGTTGATTCTTGTTCTTGAAGTTCTTGGAGTTCTTCATTTTTTTTCCTAGGGTTCAAGAGTTGAATTTTGGGAAAAATTGGTTCATACTCTTGGGTGATCAAACCACCTTTTGATCACCAAGACTTGTTCTTGAGTTGCTTAATTTGATGGAGATCTGAAGAAAGCTCAAAGCTGGAAGATTTGGAAAAGCTTGAAGGAAAGGATCATTGGCAAAGCTTGTTAGTAAATTTAATTTATAAATTTATTGTTAGATTTGTTGATGATTATTGTTGAGAAAAATCATTGTGGATTTGTTGGATAAATTGGAAGCATATATGTGAGGATTAGAAGCTTTTAAGTGTTAAAAAATTAGTATATAAATGATATTTTAATTTTAAATGCTTGGATTAATTTTTCAAGAGTTGGAAAATTATTTTGTATGCTTGAATTAATTTTTCAAGTGTTGGAAAATTAATTTTAGTATATTTGGATTATTTTTAAGTGTTGAAAATAATTTTAGAAGCTTATAATAATTTGTCAAGAGTTGATAAATGTATTAAAGTATGTTGAAAAATTTTAATTGGCTTATGGTAATTATTTTAATGCATGGAAAATATTTTTAGTGCATTAGGAAAATTTTAAGTTGATCCCAAAAAAATTTTTGCCCACTATTTTTTAAAGGACTGCAGATAAAAATAAATAAATAAATCAAAATATTTATTCGCTCGGGATTTGATCTCGGGTGAGTTTCCGCTGCGTTCGGTTTTTCCGTTCCTCACACAACAAGTGGTATCAGAGCGATACGTGCTTCTAATTGTTCTTGTTCTTTATAATTTTTCTCAATGTTATAAAATACCCATGCATACATTTAATTGTGAATTACATGTTTTAGGTATTTTTGGACACGCATACATTTTATATATTTGTATGCATTTGACTTTGAAAAAATCTCTATGCTAGATTATTAAGTGTCATTATTTTAGTTGAAAATATGGCATGGTCCGGCTTGTCTATACGGTGTTAGTGAAACCATTGTGATTATTCCCAATATTGCTAAAGCGTGAGGGATTGGTTATAATCTTTTGTACTATTCCGGTTAAGCATGAGATGAGTCGAGTTTAAGATAAAATATTATCCAATATTGCTAAAGCGTGAGGTTAATATTAGTATCTTACTTTTGGCAATAGACAAGTTGATATAAAAATTGAACTACCCAATATTGCTAAAGTGTGAGGATGAGATTCGATTTATGACTGAATGTAAGAGTTGCATGAGATGTAATTAACAATAGTTGTCTACCTTCTCGAATTTACAAAGATCAATATTGCTAAAGCGTGAGACTTGTGTAAATGTCAAGAAGGATCTACTTTGCTTTGTGAGATTTAAGAGTTAAATTTCCATATTCTTGTTTGTAGAGATTATAAAGATATGTAAGACAATGCGAGGGCACTTTATAGAAAAAGTAAATCCATATTCTGTTTAGTATTTTATCATGATATTTAAATATTTATTTCTACTTTATTTTATCCTTATGAAGACAAAATGTCTGTGTCGCTTATACTGATACGCATAGGCTCCAGGGTGTTGTTAACTATAATGTTTGGCTTATGAATCTCTGAATTCTTTGCCAAGCAGAACAACTTGAATATGTTCTAGTTCGTCCAATGCCTGTAAGGGTTTCATATGACGCTTTAGATGAAGAACGTGTGTAACGACCCTAGTAGTTGAGTCACTCAGAGATGTTTAATTTTCTTTCTCTTATGGAATATTTAATAAATATTGAATTAATTAGAAATAATAAGTACATATTTAAAATTAAATTAAAGCTATTGTTTTGTTATTACTATTTTGGCTTATTAGTGTTGAATAGAGAAAAGAAATCGGGCCTTAGTGGTTAACAAAATTAATGAAAGAAAGGAAAGCCCAAAGACCCTTGAAAAATAAAGAGCTTAAGCCCAAGCCTATTTCTAGATTTTTTTTCTACATTTATTGTAATTAGTATTAGTTAGGAAGTTATGTAATTAGCATCAAAGAAAGAGAAGAAGCATTTTCCCCCCCCCCCCCCCCCCCCCATTTTAACAAAACTGTGAAACAGAGAAGAGGAGGAGAATAACTCAAGTGGTTGATTCTTAATAAAGGATTAAAATTATCAAGGGTAGAATAGTTGATTTAGTGCTTAAGGAAGGAGAAAGGAGATTACTTGAGGTAAAGTGCCCTTGACCCATTTTGTGATACTTTAGATTTCAATGAATGAATGGTTGGAGCATGTTGTAGCATTGATGAGAATGAGATTTAATTGGTTTTTTTGATGAAATTGGATTTCTTTGGGTGACTTAGATTGTTTTTGCCAACTTGTGGGTTTTGTTGGGTGATGAAATTTTGAGTAATGATGAGATGATTTGGATGTTTAGGATGGTAATGATGATGTTTGGGTGTTTGGAAAGAGTCTTGGACAAATTGTGGTTGCTTGGGGTCTTTTGGTTGATGATTGGTTGCAGTTCACACTGGGCAGTTTCTGCCCAGCGAAACTGCGCCTCGTCGCGATGCTCAAGGCAGAAACTAGAAAAATTTCTGGTTAAGTGGGACGTGAAATATAAGGGTCGTGCATTGCTTCTAGGGTTCATTCGAATAATAGAAATGTCCAGTAAAGAAATCCAATAGAATTAAAAGAATTATAAATGATCATAAACCGTATTTTATAATTTTGAACTCTAACCGTGTGTTTCTTTCTTATAGATACTCGTTAGGAGCCGCGCTCGTCCCCAACCACGTAAAGGAACTTACTTGGAAATAATCTGTGAGTAGAGACTTATTTAGAACATTTTAAGGATCTAATAAGCATGCATAACAATAGATTTGATCATTATAAGGTGCGGAATAGACTTACAATGAGTGTTAGAGCTTTAAAAAATTTGAGATCCAAGATCTCCAAGATCCAAGCTTTAGGATGATTCCATGCTTTTGAGTAGTTTCCCTATCACCTTTGTTCACTTCCAAAGCGCTAGCTTTTGTTGATTTGAAAAACAAATCAAAGAGAGGAGAAGAGCATGAAATTCGGCCAAGCCTTAGCTCCTTGGGTTTCTTATGTTTTTGATTTGTGTTAAGTGTTCATAAAAGTTGAAATGCCTTTTTGTTATTTACCAAAAGGTGAAACCATTTCACCTTTTACCCAAAACAAGGTAGAGATTGGTAAATGGTCTTCATAAAGCAAAACAAGGTGGTTGTGTGGTGGGAACACCTACCACACTTTGGGATCCAAATATTTGAATCCGAAATTCAAATATCTCTACGGGAATTTGCCGCGGCTCGGTTCCGTTTAATCCGATTAAACGATCCTTCGTCGCTAAATAATTAAATCTAATTTAATTAAATAATGATGCCTCACAAATATATTACGAACGTCGTTCACGAACTAATTCTAAATTAATTCGTTCGTTCG
Source organism: Zanthoxylum bungeanum (assembly GCA_019454045.1). Classification (NCBI taxonomy): domain Eukaryota; kingdom Viridiplantae; phylum Streptophyta; class Magnoliopsida; order Sapindales; family Rutaceae; genus Zanthoxylum; species Zanthoxylum bungeanum. The sequence continues at coordinate 31,449 of SKCR01037944.1, read as the reverse complement.
CATTAAAGTCCGACTTTAATCTCGTAATGAAATCCAATCCATTTTAATATATCCGATATATTAATTTTAGCCCATTTGAATAAATTAAATTGAAAAATCAAATTTAACTATTAAATTTATTTTACCGATTAATTCCAAATAAATCGCGTTCTTTCTCTACTGAACACTTTAATCCCAGATTAAATAAAGCCCATATTAATCCCAGATTAATTTTCTCTCTCTTAATTAATCCCAGATTAATTCTAATTTAAGTCAACTGTCATCGGTGAATCCTTGGGAAACGACCCAATAGATCTCTGGATATGTTGGCAGTAAATCCGGTTATCGGACTATCCGATAAAGCGAGTACCTCGTACCACGTGCTTACCGATTTACAAGACATGGTTGGCTTCTAGCAAAGCACCGTGCCTACCCAATTCTCCAGAAATATTCTTACTAGAATATATAATCTATGTCAGACGTAGAATACCTAGTATCTCGTATTGCGATCTAGTATCAGATGTCACGTGCTAGGCCTGGGGCTGGAATAGTGTATGCCGTACGAAGCACATATCGGATATCAAACAACTAGTCTCTTTGAATCGGATAATCATGACCTTGTCACATTATCCCGATGGTTGCAACACAATAGAGAACGAGTTATGAATCCCTGCGTGATCATCATCTCCATATGTCTGGAGTGATACTTCCGTCTTGACATCACATCCAATACACTACGATTCTTGATAAACCAATAGAGGCGTACACAGAACCTGTTAAAGCTCTGGACGACCAAAACCAAAGTTTACCGATTGTCGCAAGTATTAGCGATGTAAGTCTCAGGTTAAGACCAAATACATCTACCCTGACGCGGACTCCCATAGACACATATACAACTACCAATGGGATTCCTCGGGTCTATCCAGAGCGAAGCTGTTTTCCTCGTACCATCGGTAAAACACAACCTTATCGCACTTGCATAAGTATCCTATACTTAAACATATGAGAACTATGTCGTTATGCCCTCACAACGCGCACAAGTGCAATACTAGTCTATTCCGCATTATCGATGTCCAGTCTCGATAATACTACGACTAGGGATATTTAATGATTAAACCTTTATGGATTGATACTGTCTCATATCATCTCAATCCGGAACTAATCATATGGACTTTTACCATTTATATATCAAAGTAAATAAATTACGAAATGATAAAAGGCAATTTCAATATTACATAGTCAATTTGTACAAAAACACAATGTCTTTTACAAACAGTGACGCTATGGGTCATAATTGTCTAACAATCTCCCACTTGGCCTATAGCCAGTCACTCAAGCATCTAACACCTAACTATGTATGTGCTTCTCAAAATTTTTTGTGTGAAATAGCTTTCGTCAGCGGGTCTGTAATGTTGTCATCTGATGCGACCTTCTCGAATTCGCATCGCCACGATGTATGATATCACGAATCAGATGGAAACGTCGAAGAACATGCTTGGATCGTTGATGAGACCGTGGTTCCTTAGCCTGTGCTGCTATAGCCCCGTTATTGTCACAAAAATAATGGAACGGGCTCAGCTGCTAACGGAACTACTCCTAATCCAATTAGGAATTTACGGATCCAAACTGCCTCTTTTGCTGCTTCAGATGCAGCAATATACTCCGCTTCTATTGTTGAATCGGTAACAGTCTCTTGCTTGGAATATTTCCAGCTTACTGCTCCGTTGTTCAAACAAAATATATACCCGGATTGCGACTTAGAGTCGTCTTTATCGGTTTGGAATCTTGCATCGGTATACCCAGTTACCTCAAGTTCTCCATCTCCATAAATTAAGAAAGCATCCTTAGTTCGTCTAAGATATTAAGGATGTTCTTAACTGCCATCCAGTGACCATCACATGGATCGGCCTGATAGCGACTACACATGCTCAAAGCATACGAGACATCAGGTCGGGTACATATCATGGCATGCATGATCGATCCGACTGCCGAGGCGAACGGTATCCGACTCATGCTGTTTCTCTCATCTTGAGTTTTAGGACACATGTCCTTAGATAGAGAGATGCCATGTGACACTGGTAATAGTCCCCTCTTGGACTGATCCATGTTGAATCTTTTCAACACATTGTCAATGTACGTACTCTGAGAGAGTCCAAGCAGCTTTCTAGATCTATCCCTGTAGATCTTTATTCCTAGAATAAAGGCTGCTTCTCCCAGATCTTTCATGGAGAATTTTAATGAAAGCCAAGCTTTCACCGATGTTACATGGGAATGTCATTGCCCATAAGCAATACATCGTCAACATAAAGGACAATGAATGTCAGTGCGCTCCCACTAACCTTTATATACACAAGGATCATCCTCGTTTTGAATGAAATCATATTCTTTTATGATCTCATCAAAACGTTGGTTCCATGACCGTGATGCTTGCTTCAGTCCATAAATGGACCGATTTAACTTACAAACCTTGTTTGCAAGTCTAGGCACGATAAAACCGTCAGGCTGTTGCATATAAACATCCGCAAAAGGTTTCCGTTAAGGAAAGCGGTTTTAACGTCCATCTGCCATATTTCGTAATCGAAATATGCAGCAATAGCAAGCATTATCCGAATGGATTTAATCATGGCAACGGGTGAGAAAGTTTCGTCATAATCGACACCATGTCGTTGACGATACCCCTTCACTACAAGCCTAGCTTTTACGTTTGTACGTTGCCTTCCATGTCGGTCTTCTTCTTGAAGATCCATTTGCATCCAATAGGCTTTACGCCTTCTGGTGCATCAACCAGTGTCCAAACTTAGTTGGTGTACATGGAATCCATTTCGGACTTCATGGCCTCTTGCCATAAAGCGGAATCGATATCTTGTATCGCTTCCTCATACGTAGCCGGTTCGTCTTCCTCAACGAGATTAATATCTACATGAGGCAAGATCAGAAACCCATACCTCTCAGGTTGGTTCCTGACTCTTTTCGACCTACGCGGTCCTTGTGTATTAGAAGATTGTGGTACAGTCTCATCCCGGATGGACTGTTCTTGTTCCGTTGAGGATTCTATGCCAGGAACAGTATCACTCCGATTTTCATCGAGTTCTACTTTCCTCCCACTTACCACTGTATTTAGGAATTCCTTCTCAAGGAAACCCGCATGTAGAGCAACAAATACTTTGTTCTCTCGTGGGTGATAGAAGTAATATCCTTTGGTTTCCCTAAGATATCCTACGAATAGGCATTTATCCGATTTGGGCTCAAGTTTAGTACCTTCCAAACGTTTGACGTATGCCCAGCATCCTCAAATCTTTAGGAATGAGAAACCCGGTTTCTTTCTTGTCCATATCTCATATGGTGTCTGTTGTACAGACTTTGACGGAACCTTATTCAAAATAAGAACTGCACTGTTTAATACATATCCCCATAAGGAAATAGGTAGCTCAGTGCGACTCATCATAGACCTTACCATATCCAACAGAGTTCGGTTTCTCCGTTCGGATACACCGTTTAATTGCGGTCTTCCAGGAGGAGTCCACTGTGAAAGAATACCATATTCTTTCAAGTAATCTAGAAACTCATTGCTCAAGTATTCGCCACCACTGTCCGACCGTAATGTCTTTATACTCTTGCTGGTCTGTTTTTCAACTTCGTGTCGAAACTCTTTGAATTTCTCAAAAGTTTCCGACTTGTGTCTCATAAGATACACATAACCATAACGCGATGCATCATCCGTAAAGGTTACGAAGTATTCGAATCCACCTCTAGCCTGGCTAGACATGGGCCCACAAACGTCACTATGAACGAGGGCTAACAGTTCGGTGGCACGTACACCTTTACCGCTAAAAGGTGATTTAGGCATTTTGCCTAATAAGCAAGATTCGCAGACGTCATATGAATTTGGATCAAATCCGTCCAAGTACCCACTCTTCGAAAGTGTGGATATGCGAGTCTTGTTAATGTGTCCCAAACGACAATGCCACATGTAAGTCTCATATTTGTTACTTAGTTTGAGCCTTTTGTTTGTTACATTATATGTTTGAGATTGATTTATATTCAAAATATAAAGACCATTATTAGCATCAGCTGAACATATCTCAAAATCATCTTTATAAACAAAACACCCAGTGTTTCGGAATTCAAAAGTGTACCTGCATTGGGTCAAATAAGATACAGAGATAATATTCCTAGTCAAACTAGGTACATAATAACAGTCTGAAAGTTTAAGTACATGCCCTGAAGGCAGTTCTAAAACAAAAGTGCCAACGGCCAAAACGGCGACTGGTGCCCTATTTCCAACACATAGATCAATCTCTCCTGAAGCCAGTCTCCTGCTAATCTGCAGATCCTACACATCAGTACATATGTGAGTACCACAACCAGAATCAAAAATCCAATTTTTAAAACTAGAAGTAGCCATGTTTATTTCAATAACAAACATACCTGAGGCCGGTGCCTTGCCCGCCTTTATCTCCTTCTGAGCGCCTTGTACTCGCGGCAGTCACGCTTCCAATGACCCCGCTTGCCGCACTGTAGGCAAACATCCTGAGATTTGTCCTTTGGAAGAAGCCTTTGACTTTTTGGCCTTGCCCTTTTGAATATGCTTCTTCTTTCGCACACCTCCAGTTGCCTTGGGCCCAGCCCTAGGTCCATGAGATGTCGATGCAAAGTGCGCCTCGCGCTTGTTGCCCTTTTGAAGCTCCTTTTCAGCCTCCTTGAGAGTTGATAGTAACTCTCCAAGAGTATCACTGTTGTTCATCAAATTGTAATTTATGATGGACTGTCTCCAGGAATCGGGGAGAGATTGAAGGATCATATCCACAGTAATCCCTGCCTCAAAGACTATCCCCATGTTGGCCAACTCATCGATGTCAGCAATCATCTGAGCCACGTGGGACTCAACAGACATGCCATCTGTCATCCGTGAGCGAAAGAGCTTTTTGACTAACTCGTACCTCTGCATCCTCTTGTTAGAGCGATGCAGATCTTGCAACCTCGCTAACATATTATAAGGATCCAAGTCTCTATTTTGTCTGTGAAAGTGCTGAGTCATCGAAGCAAGCATAATGGACTGAGTTGTGTCACAATCATCGCTGTGAGTCTTCCAAAGCTCCAGCTCAAGTGTCTTATTCAGTCCGAGCTTAGGCCCAAGAGGTCTTTGTATAGTATACAACAGCCTCTCTGAACCTAGGATAATCCTAAGGTTCATTTCCCAATCTGTAAAATTCGTGCCCTTGAAGACATTATCTCCCATGATAATATCACAGACATTTCCTTTGCCAGTCATCTTGATCTACGATAGTCTAACTATCTAGTCAACGATAATGGGTACAGTCTAACTGTTACATAGAAAAATAACAATATATTAGTCCAACTAATAAAGTAATATTGACGAAATTATTTGAAAGCGCGTAAAGCTAAGTATCTGAATGAAATTGCAAATTCAATACTAGCCTCCCACTATTTTCCGCGAGCCTCTAACCCTCTGTCGAGTACTCGAGAAACCTAGTTTCCTAGTGGGCTAGGATCCCGTTAAATAACATACAACCTTGACTTTGGCCAACAAGCTGTATGAAACTTAACTAGGTAGATCTCGAAGATCAATTGGATCTCATCCAATTCCTAGATCCGGTAGGTGGACATCCAAGTTCGAAACACATATACTTTATATATGCCAATATGTCAAACATATTTTCCTAACCTTTTTCCTCTGAATCAACTAAGCCTTGGCTTTGGCACAACAAGCTTAATGATTCCAGTTAAGCGGGACCCATTGACATGGAAAGTTTCGTAATCAATGTCGATGGACAAGAAGTGATCTTGTCTTTGGCCAACAAATCACAACTTAGACAAGACACCGATATATAACAAAACCTTCATGATTCAAACACCTCTGCAATTGACAAAGGCCTTGTGTGGACAACACAGTGGGATCTGGACGACGCATGCTGTTCTAGGCTCGGGGGCCTAGTTGGGAGTACGGAGTAGCCAACGGAGGACTAAACCGGAGAGTGATGGAGTCGCCACCCGGTGTGAACCGGGACAAAGATTTAAGGCCGCACTCACCCCTCGCATGGGAAGACCTCAAACCATTGGGTTCGGAACGGTCCCTTACTTATGCCACTTGTAATGTAAAGATTTATGCAATAATCCAACCAAGCCTATGACATATATTTCCAAGTGCACCACAATCCTAAATTCACATGCTTAAAGACAAAGCTTACATCTAACATATATGAAATCAAATCCTATTGCCAAATTCACATGCTTAAAAGTATTTCTAACAACACATAACATCACAAGAATTTAATCATTCATGTAAACATAAATGCAAGCATGCATGTGAATACTTTTCCAAACGGTACGTGGAATTGTATCCCAAGTACAAACCGTACTACCGTCCATTCGGAATCGGCTACGGAATTTACGTCTGAGTTTCCATCCGATATACCACATGAAATAATGTTCACATGCTTTCACAACATGGACGCATAAATCATAATACATTAAGCCAAGACTAAGGTAGATAATGCAATTATAGGGAACAAACATGCTCTTCATTATTATGTGCACAAAGATAAGAACAACTATGTGTGGTTTCATCAAGAAAATCACTTAAGCAACAGTTATACATGGCATGTGATGAATATGTTTCAGTTCAGTGTGTTCGCGTTCGTGTAGCGTTTGTAAACGTGTTCGAACGGAAATGAAACAGAATGCTCACGTTCGCATGGCGTTCGTGAACGCGTTCGAACGGAAATGAGACCTGATGCATGATAAGGCAGAATGTGTGCGCGTTCGAGTTGCGTTCGTAAACGCGTTCGAACGGGGACAGACCTGATGCATGAAATGCTCACGTTCGTAGAGCGTTCGTGAACGCGTTCGAACGGAAATGAAACAGAATGCTCACGTTCGTATGGCGTTTGTTAACGCGTTCGAACGGAAATGAGACCTGATGCATGATAAGGCAAAATGTATGCGCGTTCGAGTTGCGTTCGTAAACACGTTCGAACGGGGACAGACCTGATGCATGGAAGTTGACGCGATACATGAAAGCTAAAGGGGCGCAGCGAAGCATCGTGATAAGGATCTTATCCCCGTGAAGCGGAGTGCCTTTAATCCGACTTACTAAGCCCATGCGCAATGAACATACAATATGCATAAAATAAAGACAGAAGTAAACACAAAGATACTTGGCGCGGCGAAGCATCGTGGTAAAGGATTTTAACCTCTTCAATTAGAGGACCTTTCATCGCACTTACTAAGCCCATGCGCTTTTCTCATTATTACGTAAGTAAATATCATGCGGCAAATTAAACGGTGGAATAATTAAACAACTCAAAATTAAACAATGAACATGCCGTTTACTCGAGTGATACGTGGAGTTGTGGCCCGAGTACAGATCATACTACCGTCCATTCGGAATCGGCTATGAAATTTACGTCCGGGTTTCCATCCTATATACCACAAGAGGCGGCATGCCTTTCATCCAAGATTCACACAAACATTGTATATGCAACAAATACAACAAATGCAGAAAATATAATCGAGATAAATGAACAGAACTTAAATAGGAATAAGTGTGAAGAGTACCCTCAGGTCTAACCTTTTGATTGTCCTCGGACTTGCGTTTCGCGGAGATCGGAAGGGGTAAAGCTCCGCAACTTTTCTGGTTCACTGGTTTGCGTTTCCCTTTGCTGTTTCGCTGCTCAAGCCACTATTTTAACTCTGTTTTGCTGCTGTTTTCTCTGTATTTCTGTTTTCTATTTTGGTTTTTTTTTTATTTTTCTTGGGTGTCTTCGGTTGTGTCTTAGGTTGTGTCTTAGGTTGTGTGTCTCCCAGAAACTCAAAGGTTTGGTGAAGAGTGGTTTATATAGAGAAGGGTTAAGGTTGACAAGGGAAGGGATTTTGTGCATTTAATTAGGATATGATTTGGTTTTAAACAAGGAAAGGATTTGATTGATTGGGGGGACAAAATATTTTAAATTAGGAAGTCAACTAATCTAAATTGGTGGATATCTTATTGAATTAGGAAGTCAAATATTTAATTGGCTTTAATTAGGCATACAATATTTTAAGTTTGGGAATAGTCTTATTAGATTGGGAATATAATTGGTTGATTGATTTTAATTAGGCATGATTATATTTTGATTTAATGTGTGATTTGTTTATTTTAGGCATGATTTTAGTTTAAGTTGGTAATTGTTTATTTTATGTTTGGTAAATGTTTTATTTAATTATTTAATTAATTTAATTATTATCTTATTAGTTAATGTTTAATTAATATTTATTTATTTAATTTGGGATGTGTTTTATGGGCTTTGGGGGGCTAAATGGGCTGGGGTGTGAGGCTAGCAGCAAAACCAGAATTACCGACACCGTTCGAACGCCTGATCGATCGTGACACGAACGCCCGAAATCTGCCTTCCGTTCGAACGCCTACACGAACGCAGCACGAACGAAAACAGTGAACCTTCTTTATTCTGAATTCCCCTTCCGATATCCGTTTCCCGCGGTTTTCATGACTCAAAAAGGTAGTGCCTCCAAATGAGACTCATCATCGGGTTTCACATGCAAAAATGCAATGCCTACACCTTGACTTTGGCCAACAAGCCAATGCCAACTTTGGATCTTGAGTAAGAATCACTCAACGGAAGGAAAAACGCTTAATATGTTTTTGAGGTTTTCGTGTAAATTGGCATCCAATTTATTATCTTTGATTAGGTCTCATCATACACCCTTAAGCATGCTTCTAAAACATCATAAGTCGCAAAAGTAAATTAATAAAGATATGCGGATGGATATTTAAACATATTGTTCCTAGAACAAATCGCTCTCTTTCCTCTCCCCGACTAGAACTATTCTAACTCCTACCCTTTTACAAAATACAATAAAGAAACCTCATATACATTGAGGGGAATATGTGAGATGGGAATTATAAGGAGTAAAGAGATTAAAGGCTGGGCACGCAAGCCCAATTTAATAAATTCTAAACTTATTACAATTTCCAAAATTACCCTTGCCCTTCTAATATCCATCTGATATACATTATTCATACATCACATTTATGTATTCAATCAAAACATGTTTATTACAATCAATCTAATCCAATTAATTAATCTTTGATTAATGGCCATCCAATGTTCAAACAATGATTTGATTTGCGCGAGTCCAACTCGTTTAAGAATAAATACTTTTGAGTACGTATTCTTGAATTATATCGAACTACAACTTAAATCCAATTTATTTGTATTCAATATTAATTCTAATTTAATTCCAAATTAAATATTTACACTTACATAGTTGCCTTAAAGATTTGGATTCCAAATCCAATCTTGATGGGTCTCAAAGGCCCAATAACATCCAATGTCATTTTAATTAAAGTCCAATGGGCTTTTAATTGATTCTTAAGGCATGGGATTTGGCCTTAATGGATCAAACCCAAAATGCCAAGGCCCAATAGGAATCACCCTATTGCCATCAAATCAATTTAGGCCCATTAGGCCCAATCAAATTCTTTAAAGGGTCAAGTGATGTATTTGGACTTCATGGAATTGGTTTTGGGCCCAATTGGATCCAATCCAAAAGTCCAAAACCAAACTTGGTCAAACCAAGCCCATTAGGCCCAAATACACACTTTTAGCCCAATTCAATTTTAAAGGCATATTATCATAATTATAATATTCTAAATATCACAATTATTTTAATTAAAGTGTATTAGCCATAATTAATTAATTAAACTCAATATTTCCAAAATATTAATTAACTTAATTAATCATGCTTAAACTAATAATTCATGCTTAACATAAAATCGAGCCAAAACACATCATTTCATGCTTGAGACATATTGAAGCCTAAGATCATCATTTCATGCTCAACATGCACTTTGATTTTAACATGAACATTATAGACATTGATTCTAATCATATTAAACCAACTATCATCATTTAAACATGCATCCAAACACATTATTTCATGTTACAAAAAATAAAAAACTGCAGTGCATGGTCAACACCCATTCGGCCAAGCTAACATTTTTTTATTTTTTGTTGCTTTTGATTTATTTCAAATCTAATCATGCATAACTTTAAGTTATCATGTTGTAAACATACTCAAAGCATCAATTTCAAAAAATCATGCTCAAAATAAAAAGCCCCAAATTTTTAGGTTCAAGAACCATAAAATTATCATGCTTAAATTAGGCTCATGATACCATTATTAGTGTTCCTAGAACATTATAAGGATCTAATAAGCATGCATAACAATAGATTTGATCATTATAAGGTGTAGAATAGACTTACAATGAGTGATAGAGCTTTAAAAAATTTGAGATCCAAGATCTCCAAGATCCAAGCTTTATGATGATTCCAAGCTTTTGAGTAGTTTCCCTATCACCTTTGTTCACTTCCAAAGTGCTAGCTTTTGTTGATTTGAAAAACAAATCAAAGAGAGTAGAAGAGCATGAAATTCGGCCAAGCCTTAGCTCCTTGGTTTCTTATGTTTTTTATTTGTGTTAAGTGTTCACAAAAGTTGAATGCCTTTTTGTTATTTACCAAAAGGTGAAACCATTTCACCTTTTACCCAAAACAAGGTAAAGATTGGTAAATGGTATTCATAAAGCAAAACAAGGTGGTTGTGTGGTGGGAACACCTACCACACTTTTGGCTCCAAATATTTGAATCCGAAATTCAATATCTCTACGGGCATTTGCCGCGGTTCGGTTCCATTTAATCCGATTAAACGATCCTTCGTCGCTAAATAATTAAATCTAATTTAATTAAATAACGATGCCTCGCAAATATATTACGAACGTCGTTCATGAACTAATTCTAAATTAATTCGTTCGTTCGCATTAAAGTCCGACTTTAATCTCGTAATGAAATCCAATCCATTTTAATATATCCGCTATATTAATTTTAGCCCATTTGAATAAATTAAATCGAAAAATCAAATTTAACTATTAAAATTATTTTACCGATTAATTCCAAATTAATCACGTACTTTCTCTACTGAACACTCTTAATCCCAGATTAAATAAAGCCCATATTAATCCCAGATTAATTTTCTCTCTCTTAATTAATCTCATATTAATTCTAATTTAAGTAAACTGTCATTGGTGAATCCTTGGGAAGCGACCCAAGAGATCTCTGGATATATTGGCAGTAAATTCGGTTATCGAACTATCCGATAAAGCGAGTACCTCGTACCACGTGCTTCCGATTTATAAGACATGGTTGGCTTCTAGCAAAGCACCATGCCTACCCAATTCTCCAGAAATATTCTTACTGGAATATATAATCTATGTCAGACGTAGAATACCTAGTATCTCGTATTGCGACCCAGTATCAGATGTCACGTGCTAGGCTTGGGGTTGGAATAGTGTCTGCCCCGTTCGAAGCACATATCGGATATCAAACAACTAGTCTCTTTGAATTGGATAATCATGACCTTGTCACATTATCCCGATGGTTGTAACACAATAGAGAATGAGTTATGAATCCCTGCGTGATCATCATCTCCATATGTCTGGAGTGATACTTCCGTCTTGACATCACTTCCAATACACTACGATTCTTGATAAACCCAATAGAGGCGTACACAGAACCTGTTAAAGCCCTGGACGACCAAAACCAAAGTTTACTGATTGTCGCAAGTATTAGCGATGTAAGTCTCAGGTGAAGACCAAATACATCTACCCTGACGCGGACTCCCATAGACACATATACATATTGCCAATGGGATTCCGCGGGGTCTATCTAGAGCGAAGCTGTTTTCCTTACCATCGGTAAAACACAACCTCATATCGCACTTGCATAAGTATCCTATACTTAAACATATGAGAACTATGACGTTATGCCCTCACAACGCGCACAAGTGCAATACTAGTCTATTCCGCATTATCGATGTCCAGTCTCGATAATACTACGACTAGGGATATTTAATGATTAAACCTTTATGGATTGATATTGTCTCATATCATCTCAATCCGGAACTAATCATATGGACTTTTGCCATTTATATATCAAAGTAAATAAATTACGAAATGATAAAAGGCAATTTCAATATTATATAGTCAATTTTGTACAAAAACACAATGTCTTTTACAAACAGTGACACTATGGGTCATAATTGTCTAACAGTTTGGGTGTTTGGAAAGAGTCTTGGACAAATTGTGGTTGCTTGGGGTCTTTTGGTTGATGATTGGTTGCAGTTCACATTGGGCAGTTTCTGCCCAGCGAAACTGTGCCGCGTCGCGATGCTCAAGGCAGAAACTAGAAAAATTTCTGGTTAAGTGGGACGTGAAATCTAAGGGTCGTGCATTGCTTCTAAGGTTCATTCGAATAATATAAAGGTCTTAGTAAGGAAATCCAATAGAATTAAAAGAATTGTAAATGATCATAAACCGTATTTTATAATTTTGAACTCTAACCCTGTGTTTCTTTCTTATAGATACTCGTTAAGAGCCGCGCTCGTCCCCAACCACGTAAAGGAACTTACTTGGAAATAATCTGTGAGTGGAGACTTATTTATTTTTTAAAAAAAGATTGGTTTAGGCCTATTTGTCTTACATTTGAAAATTTACTTGAGACTTATTACCAAGTTTTAAGGCGTTAGCTTTCTTTAATTACCAGTTATAAGTTAAATAAGGTTTGATTTTAAAATTTTAAAGTTTTCGGGCATTAGTTTTGTATTTTCGGGGCATGAGGTAAAAACTCACCCCAGTATGGAACTATTATAGTTGAAATTGACAGATACAGAGAACGTGTGCGCATGTAGGGCCAGAATGGTGGCTTACTATCGTGTACCTGGTCCCTAGTGGTGGCTACACTGCCAGTTGAGCTGTTGTCCTGGGTGTAGAACTCTACGTAGCCAGTTGAGCTGTTGTCATAGACGTAGGGTACCACCAGTTTTAGAGATGCCCAGTTGAGCTGTGGTCCTGGGCATGGTATTCTTAGATATTTTTTTTTATATATATGCAGAAGAATTTCTTAGAAAAATTTTTCGATAAAGAGAAGTTTATGTTTTCTTCAAAGAAAGTCTTCAAAGGACCTTTGGTTTGATGTTTCTTTACTATGTTCTGATATATTTTTCTCTTTTGTAGCTCCACTCACTGAGATCCTCTGGACTCACCCCACCATTTTCCAGTTTCTTTGCAGGACGTCTCTTTTGGTGAGCCATGTGCTTTTGGAGACCCAGATCGAGTACAAGGGTTACGCTGCAGTCACTAGGTGTTGGGTCCGTCATTTCGGGACTATATTCACATAGAATATAGATATCTATAGAGTTATTTGGTTGTAGTTTCATTATATACCGTGTCATGGACTCATTGTTTTCGCACTAGTACATGTATGTGCATATATGTATGCATGAGATTTCTTTTATGATTTTGCATTTATATTATATTGAGCATATAAGTTACATGTGTAGTAAGTAGTCATTGCATGACATAGAAATCAAAGTAAGTATTCCAGTTTTAAGTTAAAGGCTTAAACGACAATAGGATTTTGTTGCCCATCAGTAGCATTCCTGCAATGGGGATGTTACAAAGATGGTATCAGAGCATGGTCTAGGGAGTTAGTGACTGCAGTAAAGGAGTATTGGTGACTTGTAAATGTGGTATACCCGGTGTACTTATAGTGCAAATATTTGATCAAATGGTAGATACAAGGAAACCCGAATTAGATGAGCACAACCTGGTTCAGACTCTGAAGGCATACCCTGAAGGCAGACCCATGAGCAGACCCTGATGGTAGACCATGGAGCAGACCCTGACGATCGAATAAAAGCGACTACCTCTGAACCTCTGATCGAACCACTGCTTAACTTTCCCGAGGCTTGTTGATGCCAACAATCTCCTTAAAACAAATTTGTCCCCTACCGAAGGTGCAGTAGAATGTGAGACGATTGTTTCCCAGGATGCAATGGAAAACGAATGAGTATGGGCACCACCATAACCCGTTTCCAACGAACCACTAAAGTGTTTGAACTCTTCCCAAACAAAACAAAGAAAACCGAGAGGAATATTTTTTCTTAAAACGACTGTGTGTTTTTTTATTCTATATATATTCAAAAACGAAAACACCGCATGCCTTTTATAGAAGGAAAATTAAATATGCCATTTAAATCTCATTAATGAGAGACCTTTCATTTGAATTAACCAAATTAATTAATAGAATTAATTATGGAACTTCAAAAGGTTTGGAAAACAAATAGACTAGGAAAAATTGGATGGGTCGGCCGTACAATTTTGTCCGGTATTTATGTACGAAGGACGCGCGGATGCATACGAGTCAGGCCCGATCGAATTTTGATTTGCACCCCCCTGCGCGCGCACATAGAGAGAGCCTCTATCCTTATAACTCTTACTCATCTACATATGAGCAATCATATATAAGCACACTTTCCCTATATTAGCTTTCCCATGTGGGACAAGCACATTTTTCTTTATTTTCCAACAACAATGGGTGAACTTTAAGCAACAATTCCTCATTCACCCAAGCACCATTTTAAGCATATGAATATACTATTTCGAACTACTCACGGAGGAGTATCCGAATCATTCAATAACAACCACTAACACGAAGTGGACCATGCTTAAAATTGTGCCTCAAAATGCTTACTCATAAGCATTTTCCAACAATCCCCCACATGAATGAAATTGGCGAAAAACGTCAAATAAAAATATTTTATAAAACCTTTTATTTTGACCTAGAAGAGTTCAATGGTTCAACACCTGTATAGGATAGGTAGGCCTCCGCCTTTGGACCTTCTCTTGTGAAAATATATCACATTTACTGGCTGACAGTGGACTCAATGTCATTAAACTGTACTGCCATTCAGGTAAATGGAAAACATATATCACATAAATATTTTACCGAACACATCAGAGTTCTCATTATTATGTTCATTTTGGCCATGAACATCAACCTGGTTCTGCAAGAGTTTCTAAGAATTGAGCCCCGTACAATTCCCTTTGAAGCGACCCCACTTCTCTCTCACATAGGTGATTTCTTATTGAAGAGTATCTCGTAATACTCCACTCGGATTCCCGACGCATAAGAATCATTAAAAGCCTTTGCTTAACCTCTATCCATACGAGCATCACTGTTTCATTTCACCATAGGAATGGACTAGAGGGCAACCCCCACAGTGAACCAATTATGTCTTTTACGAGTAGGTTGTCTCATTGAACCTAGATCTTGGGATCTCCAGTCAACAAGGTTGGGTTTTCCTTCCTAATAAACATTTATCTAATGGGCTTTAGTCCCATTCCCCTCGATGATTTCTCAACTAACTCTCTGTTTAACCCTTTGGTTAGCAGATCCGCAATGTTATCCTTTGACTTTACATAGTCAATTGAAATAAATCCAGTAGAGAGTAATTGTCTAACGGTATTGTGTCTACTACGAATATGTCTAGACTTACCATTATACATATTGTTATGTGCCCTTCCAATTACAGATTGACTATCGCAATGAATGTATATTACTGGCACTGGCTTAGGCCAACTTGGAATATCCTCAAGAAAATTTCGAAGCCATTCTGCTTCTTCAGCACACTTATCTAATGCAATGAATTCTGATTCCATTATAGATCTGGCTATCACAGTCGTTTTGGAGGATTTCCATGATACGGCTGCACTGCTAGTGTAAACACATAGCCACTGGTAGACTTTGAGTCTTTCATGTCAGATATCCAATTAGCATCACTGTATCCTTCGACTACAACTGGATATCTATAATAATACAACCAATAATTATGAGTAAAACATAAGTACCTGAGTACTCTCACTATTACTTTCTAGTGATCAACCCCTGGATTACTCGTATATCTGTTGAGCTTGTTTACTGTATATGTTATATCAGGCCTAGTACAACATGATAAGTACATCGGACTCCCAATCACTATAGAGTATTCTAATTGAGAAATACCCTCACCCATGTTCTTTGATAGATGTAAACTCACATCTAAAGAAGTTCTAGTCACAGTAGAATCATCACTGTTGAATCTACCAAGAATCTTGTTCACATAGTGTGACTGATCAAGAATAATTCCATCTGGACTTCTCGAGATCTTTATTCACAGAATGACATCTGCTAGACCCATGTCTTTCATGTCAAACTTAGATTTCAGCATATTCTTGGTAGATTTCACCATTTTAACATTACTCCTGACAATCAAATGTCATCAACGTAGAGACATAAAATGACATAGCCAACTTATGTCTCTCTGACATAAATACACTTATCATATTCATTGATTGTGAAACCATTTGACAACATGGCGTCGTCAAACTTTTTATGCTACTGTTTCAATCCATACAAGGATTTTACTAACTTACAGACTTTCTTTTCTTGTCCTGGAGCTATAAATCCTTCATGTTGTTCCATGTAGATTTCTTCATCTAAATCTCTATTCAGAAAGGTTGTTTTCACATCCATCTGATGTACCTCAAGATTGCGCAAAGCAACAATCGCTAGTATCATCCTTATGGAATTTATTCTCGTTACAGGAGAATAAGTATCAAAGTAATCAAGACCTTCACGTTGTCTGTAACCTTTAATTACAAGTCTTGCTTTGTACATATCATTTGATCCATATGCCTTCATTTTCCTTTTGAAAATCCACTTGGACCCTAAAGGTTTACACCCTGGAGGAAGATCCACTAACTCCCATGTGTGATTTTGTAAGATGGATTCAATTTCACTATTGATGGCATCTTTCCACAAAGCACCATCAGCTGACCTTACAACTTCGTTATAGCTTTGAGGATCATTCTCTAGCAAAAATGTCAGAAAATCTGGACCAAATAATTTTTTCGTTCTAGCTCTTTTGCTACGTCTTGGTTCAATTTCAACAACTTGTTGATCCTCTGGAACATTTATGTGTTCTTGGTCCTGACTATCTTCAATGATAGTCTCATGTGCCCGTTTGTGCACATTTGAATTCGAATTAGATTTACAAGGAAAAACGTATTCGAAAAAAGATGCATTCTTCGACTCCATTATCGTATTCTTGTGAATATCTGGTACATTAGATTCATACATAAGAAATCGATAAGCATTACTGTTATGTGCATATCCTATGAAAATGCAATCAACAGTTTTTGGTCCTATCTTCACCTTCTTAGGTGGAGGAATGACTACATTGGCAAGACACCCCCACACTCGTAGGAATTTATAGGAAGGTACCATTCCTTTCCATATTTCATAAGGAGTTTTCCCTGTTTCTTTCCGTGGTACCTTATTTAAAAGGTAATTTTCTGATAAAACAGCTTCTCCCCATATATTCTGAGGTAAGCCAGAGCTGATTAACATAGCGTTCATCATCTTTTTCAAGGTATGATTCTTCCGTTCTGCAATCCCATTGGATTGAGGTGAATAAGGAGCTGTGGTTTGACTTATGATTCCATTTTGTTCACAAATGGATACAAAAGGAAAAACATACTCATCACCATGATCACTTCTTAACTCCGTAATTCTTTTATTCAGTTGGTTCTCAATTTCATTCTTATAGAGAATAAATTTCTCTATAGCTTTGTCCTTGTTTTTCATCAAATACACATAGTAAAATCTCGTGCAATCATCAATAAAGGTAATAAAATATTTATTACCACATCTCGATTGTATTGAATTAAAATCACATACATCGGTATGAATTAGATCAAGTGGTTCAGAGTTTCTTTTAATACTATGAAAAGATGATCTAGTTAGTTTTGCCTCAACACAAGTATCACACTTATGTCTGTTATCAATTTTAAAATTGGGAATGTGATTCATGTTAATTAATTTTCGCAATGAATTAAAATTATCATGTCCTAATCTACCATACCATATATTAGAGTACTCAATAATATAAGCAGAAGAACTAGCCTTATTGATATTTTTGGATTTAATAACCATTACATTGAGCTTAAAAAGCCCATCAATTACATACTCTTTTCCCACATACATCTCATTTTTAGTCAAAACTACTTTATCAGACTCGAACACCATCCGAAATCCATGCTTGTTTAGAAGCGATCCAAACACAAGATTCTTCCGTATTTCTGGTACATACAGAACATTGTTCAGAGTCAACTCTTTCCCAGAGGTCATCTTCAGAATCACCTTTCCTTGAACTTCAATCTCAGATGTTGCTGAATTTCCCACGTATATTTTTTTCCATTACCAACAGGCTCAAATGAAGAAAACATGCTCTTGTCCGAGCACACATATCGAGTGGCACCAGTGTCAATCCTCTACTCTCTTGGGTTAGAACCCACCAGATTTACCTCAGAAACCATAGCAGAAATGATAATGTCTGAAAATTCTTAAGTCATGTTTTCCATTACATTAGCCTCTTGCTTCTTTTTCTTCTTTAGCAGTCTACACTCAGAAGACTTGTGACCCATTTTGTCACAGTTGAAGCATCTTCCTTAAAATTTGGATTTCTTGGAAACTCCTCCTTTAGGGCCCATCTTTGACCCTTTGTTCTTGAGGTTCTTGTTCTTATGGCCATGTTCAAAAACATTTGCCTTGGCCTCATGAGATATTCCTCTCTTGTCAGATACTCGGTTATCTTCCTCAATTCTGAGCTTAAGAACCAAGTCTTCAATGCTCATTTCTTTTCGCATATGCTTTAGATAATTCTTGAAATATTTCCAACTAGGTGATAGTTTCTCAATTATCGAGGCTACTTGGAAGGTTTCACTTAAAACCATCCCCTCAGCATGAATTTCTGCAAGAATAATCTGCAGTTCTTGTACTTGGCTTAGCTCAGTTTTGGAATCAACCATCTTAAAATCTAAGAATCGGCCTATGAAAAATTTCTTAGTACCGACATCCTCAGTTTTATATTTTTGGTATAAAGATTCTCAAAGCCCTTTTGCTGTTTTCATTCCGGTATACACACTGTACAAGGAATCACTTAGCTCATTCAACACATAATTCCGACATAGGAATTCAGAATGTTTCCAAGCATCAATGGCACTGATCACTTGAATATCAATCTCACCCTCTATGGGTACATGAGCATCTTCCTTTAGGAAATTCACAAGGTCCAAAGTGGTCAAGTAAAAGAACATCTTCTGTTGCCACCTTTTGAAATTCTGACCAGTGAATTTTTTAGGTTTTTCAGCAGCAGGATTGATATGGCTCACATGTCCAATAGGTTGACTAGCCATAGAGGCAGCAACATCTTGGCCAGTCTCAGAGGCTGCCAGATTAAGCCCATAGGCTGTAGCATGTTGGCCAATCGAAGAGGCAGCCATAGCACTTTGGCTAGCCCTGCCACAACATTTTGGCCAGCCGAAGAGGCTGCCACATTCGGATCAACTGTGTTTGGACTGATTTCCATATCCACATAATGAATTTTATTTTAAGACTGTATTATAAATATTTGATCAAATGGTAGATACAAGGAAATCCGAATTAGATGAGCAAAGCCTGGTTCAGACCCTGAAGGCAGATCCTGAAGGCAGACCCACGCAGCAGACCCTGAGAGCAGACCCTGGAGCAGACCCTGACGATTGAATAAAAGCGACTGCCTCTGAACCTCTGACCGAACCACTGCTTAACTTTCCCGAGGCTTGTTGATGCCAACAATCTCCTTAAAACAAATTTGTCCTCTACCGAAGGTGCAGTAGAACGGGAGACGATTGTTTCCCAAGATGCAACGAAAAACAAACCAGTATGGGCACCACCAAAACCCGTTTCCAACGAACCACTAAAGTGTTTGAACTCTTCCCAAAAAAACAAAGAAAATCGAGAGGAATGCTTTTTCTTAAAACGACTGTGTGTTTTTTTATTCTATATATATTCAAAAATGAAAACACTGCGTGCCTTTTATAGAAGGAAAATTAAATATGCCATTTAAATCTCATTAATGAGAGACCTTTCATTTGAAGTAACCAAATTAATTAATAGAATTAATTATGGAACTTCAAAAGGTTTGGAAAATAAAGAGACTAGCAAAATTGGTTGGCCGGGCTCGCATAATTTTGTATGGTATTTGTGTACGCAGTACGTGGGATTACACACGAGTCAGGCCTGATCGGATTTTGATTTGCACCCCCCCTGTACGCACACGTAGAGAGAGCCTCTATCCTTATAACTCTTACCCATCTACATATGAGCAATCATATATAAGCACACTTTCCCTCTATTAGCTTTTCCGTATGGGACAAGCACATTTTTCTTTATTTTCAAACACCAATGGGTGAACTTTGAGCAACAATTTCTCATTCACCCACGCACCATTTTAAGCATATGAATATACCATTTCGAACTACTCACTGAGGAGTATCCGAATCATTCAATAAAAACCACTAACACGAAGTGGACCATGCTTAAAATTGTGCCTTAAAATGCTTACTCATAAGTATTTTCCAACAGTACTATCATATATGAGTGGTTGTTTACTCTAGTAACCTTGTCTCGACTTATGTTTTATTTTGAATCATTTGAAAATTCTTATATATGGAACTGACCCTTTCATTTTCTTTCTTATTCTCATATATACCTTATGCCACCCAAGAGAAGAACTGGAATTAGGGATAGACCCAGACGTGATAGGGCTCCCTAAGATATTGATCTGGATCAGAGATCAGTTTTACCTCCCCCTGAGCTAGATATGGGGCAAAAAGTTGAGTCTGTACATGAAAGTGTTATGAGAGATGGTAGAGTTGCCCCTGTAGATCAGCCTAATGACCCAGTAGTTGCCGATTTACAACAGTCAGTAGTAACATTAGCTTAGTTGATTAACCGTCAGCCGCAGTCGATAGGCCCAGAGCCAAGAGCTGCAGAACCTACCGTTCTTATTCCACCTCTCTCGGAGGGAGTACCCATGGCTCACCAAACAGTACCTCCTCCAGTTGTATTTGATCCTATCATATACCGAGCCGAGCCTTCGGTTATGCCATATGAACCACCTGCAGCGATAATTCAAGTTATGCAGCGACAAGAGCTACTAGTATCACTTTATGATTTCCGTAAACTGCACCCTCCCACATTCTCGGGGGTAGAGACCTCTCCATATCCTAGTGGTTTTATTGAGGAGTCTGATAGGATATGCACAGCTTTGGGATGCTCTTCAGAGAGGGCGGTAGAGTTGATCAGTTTCCAGTTGAAAGATGTTGCCAACACTTGGTTCCTATCTTTTTGTGATGATAGGCAACAGGATGCCCATCCTTTGGCATGGACTGAGTTTAGTGTGGCCTTTATGTCCAGATTCTTACCTCAGAGTGTTAGGGATGCTAGAGCTCGGAAGTTTGAGCAGTTAGTGCAGGGTGAACAGATGACTGTTTCAGAGTATGATATATGGTTTACTCTGTTTTCTCGCTATGCTCCTCATCTTGTTAGCACTTAAGAGATGAAGGTAAAGAGGTTTGTAAATGGACTTCGAGATAGCTTGTTCCGTTCTATTCACTTTACGGAGACAACTACCTATACTCAAGTTTTAAATGCTGCATTGCGGTTCGAGGCACGGATTAGAGAGAGGCAAGCAGAGAGGGAATCTCGAAAGAAATCTAGATCAGAAGAGAGGGTGAAACCCCAGCAGAGCGGGCCCAGAAGACAGACACAGACTTCGACATCGCCAACCGCACGCAGGGATATGAGTTCAGCTCAAAGAGGCCAGGATCATGGGCAGACTCAGAGTATGGCTTCCCGGCCAGTTTCATCCCCCTCAGTAGCCCAACCTGGGCGAACCTTTGAAACCATGCTCAATTTATGGACGACCTCATACAGGGACATGTAGATCATGGAGCAAAGGTTGTTACCGATGTGGTCAGATGGGTCATCTTAAGCGGGACTGCCCAGTACCTACATATCAGTTGCCATCATTCAGTGCTCCTCCATCTGCATCTCAGCCTCAATCTAACAGAAATATGGGAGGTGGAGAACAGAGGTTGTCGAGTAGAGGACAGACAGTTGGTGGGAGAGGACAGCCAGTCAGTGACCTAGGACAGACTTCTCTTAGCAGACCCCAGGGCATGGTGTACACTCTCACTCCTCAGGAGGCTCAATCATCTAATGCGGTGGTCACAGGTACAGTGTTGATTGAGTTCATACCAGCGAGAGTATTATTTGATTCATGGGCCACCCATTCTTTTATAGCACCTGGTTTTGTTACTCAAATAGGCAGAAATACAGAGCCTTTAGACTCCCCCATCTTGATAGCCACACCAGTAGGAGACCCCATAGAAGTGACTCTTGGTGTGAGGCAGTGTTCTATAAATATTGACGGGAATTTTTTATACGGATTTGGTAGTGTTGGGTATTCTGAGTTTTGATGTTATATTGGGAATGGATTGGCTAGCTAGGCACCATATGGTACTTGATTGTATGGAGAAGACCGTTACTCTGCACATTCCCAATAGAACGACAAAACTTTATCAGGGAGAAAGGTCGGTGGTGCCTTATAATTTAATATCGGTCTTTCAGGCATACTAGTTACTTCAAAAAGGGAATGAGGGTTACTTAGCTTTTGTGATGGATGGTAAAGTAGAGAATAAAAGTCTTGAACAAATTCCGATGGTAAATGAGTATCCTGATGTATTTCCAGATGAATTACCAGGTATACCACAAGATAGAGAAATTGAGTTTTGTATATATGTCATGCCCGGGATGCAGCCTATATAGATTCCCCCATATAGGATGGCTCCTGCAGAACTCAGAGAGTTGAAGGTGCAGTTGCAGGACTTGTTAGACAAGGGCTTTATTCGCCCCAGTGTGTCCCCATGGGGTGCTCCAGTGTTGTTTATAAGAAAGAAGGATGGAACCCTAAGACTGTGTATAAATTATCGGCAGTTGAATAAGGTAACGATTAAGAATAAATATCTGCTGCCAAGGATCGATGACTTGTTCGATCGATTGCAGGGAGCGCAGTGTTTCTCAAAGATTGACTTGCGTTTGGGTTACCATCAATTGAAAATTCGAGAGAGTGATATTCCAAAAACGACTTTCGAAACCCGTTATGGACATTACGAGTTTCTAGTAATGTCCTTTGGCCTAACTAATGCTCTTGCGGTGTTTATGTATTTTATGAACATGGTGTTCAAACCCTTTCTAGAGCGGTTCATGATAGTTTTTATCGATGATATCATGGTGTATTCGCCCAGTGTGCAAGAGCATGTATTTGGTACTAAAGACACTGGGGGAATAAATTGTTGGACAATTATGACCTATAGCATCACTATTTATACAGTACATGGTGTTGTTGTACAAATTAACTATGTGCAAAGGAAATTGTTTTTTTATCATTTGTGATTAGATCACCAAGATGTATAAATGATAGAAGGTCCTTATGATTAGTTCCAGATTGAGATGATATGAGACAGTATTATTCCACGAAGGTTTAATCATTAAATATCCCTAGTCATAGTATTATCAAGATTGGATATCGATAATGTGGAATAGACTAGTATTACACTTGTGCGTGTTGTGGGAGTATAACGGCATAGTCCCCATACATTTGGGTATTGGATACTCATGAAAGTGTAATAGGAGGTTGTGTTTTACCGATGATACGGAAAATAACTTCGCTCTGGATAGACCCGCCGGAATTCCATTGGTAGTATAACTATGTGTCTATAGAAGTCCGAATCAGGGTAGGTGTATTTGGTCTTAACTTGAGACTTGCACCGCTAATACTTGCAACAATCAATATACTTTGGTTTTGGTCGTCCAGGGCTTTAACCAGTTCTGTGTACGTCTCTTCTGGGTATATTGAGAATCGTAGTGTATTGGGTGTGATGTCAAGACGGAAGTATCACTTCAGTTATAGTGGAGATGATGATCACATAGGATACAGAACTAGTACTCTTATGTACTGCAGTCATCGAGATAATATGACTAGGTCATAGTTATCTGATTATAGAGACTAGTTACCAAACATCCGATATATGCTTCGTACGGGACAGACACAATTCCAGCCTCAGGCCTTGCACGTGAACATCCGATACTGGATCGAAATACGCAATACTACGTATACTACGCCTAATATAGATTTGATATTCCTTTAAGAATATTTCTGGAGAATTGGGTAGGCACGGTGCTTTGCTAGAAGCCAACCATGTCTCGTAAATCAGTAAAAATGTAGTACTAGGTACGTACGTATTCGGATAGTCCGATAACCGAATTTACTGCCAACATATCTGGGGATCTCATGGGTTGCTTCCAGAAGATTCACCGATGACGTATGACTCACACTTTATTAATCTAGGATTAATTAGATGAGAGAGAAAATTAATCTAGGATTAATTACGGAGATATTTTATCTAGGATAAAATATTATTTAAAGTGAGAGAACGATTAATTTGGAATTAATCGATAAAATGATATATTCAATATATTATACGAAATTGGATTTCGACGCGGAATTAAAATCGGATTTTAATTCGGGCAAATGAGTTAATTTAGAATTAATTCATTAGCAACGTGAATAGTAATTTTGCTAGGCATAATTATTTAATTACGTCGCAACGAAAAATTCGTTAATTTGGAATTAGCGAACCCGAGCCCAAGAGTGTTTGCGGGAGCACTCGCATTGTGAATTAAAATACAGCCCACAAGTCATATCAAGCATCAAATCACTAGTCAATCGATTTATGTGATGTCTAGTCACTTTGAGTGATGTGACAACTTGTCATTATGATTGATGGTGGTAGTTGGCAAAGCTTTAAATCTTTGACTTTTTGGAAGCAAAAAGGTGTATTTGATTTTTAGAAAATCAATTACCAATTTTTGTAACAACGAACACACATTTTCCTCTCTCTTTCCCTCTCTTCTCTCTCGCCCAAGGGGCTGTTTTCCTCTTCATTTTCTAGTTTCTACCGAGACATGAAGGACAAGCAAGATGGTGATTTTATGGCAAAACACCAAGTGCTAGCACACTTTCGGGGATCACACGAAGGTGATAGGTGTTAGTGTTCCTAGAACATGCCAAGGATCTAATAAGCATGAAAAACATTAAATAAGAACATTATAAGTTGCGGAATACTTACAACGAACGGATTTGAGCTTTAAAAAAATTTGTGAAGATGATCTCCAAGATCCAAGCAAAGTGATGATTCCAACTCTTGAAGATGTTTCCCTATCACCTTTGTTGACTTGCTTAAGTGCTAGTTTTTGATTTGATGAACAAAATCAAAGAGAGAGGTAGCAAGGAGTTCACGCCCAAGGGAGAGCTTCTAGGGTTTTTTGTTTTTCAATTTTGTGTTAAGTGTATAGAGATTTATTTTGGTCTTTTACCTTTTTCACCAAAACTTGGTAGTTGGGTAAATGGTTTTACCAAAACCAATACAAGGTGGTTGGTTGGCTGGTGGCTTGCATAAATGCCAACTACCACCACCTACCACACATGTGAAGTGGGCCCCACTTATTTGAATTCAAAATTCAAATATCTCTACGAGTATTTGCCGCGGTTCGGTTCCGTTTAATCCGATCAAACGAACCTTCGTCGCTAAATAATTAAATCTAATTTAATTAAATAACGATACCTCGCAAATATATTACGAATTTTGTTCACGAACTAATTCTAAATTAATTCGTTCGTTCGTATTAAAGTCCGACTTTAATCTCGTAATGAAATCCAATTCATTTTAATATATCCGATATTTTAATTTTAACCCATTTGAATAAATTAAATAAGAAAATCAAATTTAACTATTAAATTTATTTACCGATTAATTCCAAATTAATCGCGTTCTTTCTCTACTGAACACATTTAATCTCAGATTAAATAAAGCCCATATTAATCCCAGATTAATTTTCTCTCTCTAAATTAATCCCAGATTAATTTTAATTTAAGTCAACTGTCATCGGTGAATCTTTGGGAAGCGACCCAAGAGATCTCTGGATATGTTGGCAGTAAATCTGATTATCGGACTATCCGATAAAGTGAGTACCTCGTACCACGTGCTTACCGATTTACAAGACATGGTTGGCTTCTAGCAAAGCACCGTGCCTACCCAATTCTCCAGAAATATTCTTATTGGAATATATAATCTATGTCATGCGTAGAATACCTAGTATCTCGTATTGCGATCCAATATCAGATGTCACGTGCTAGGCCTGGGGCTGGAATAGTGTCTGCCCCGTACGAAGCACATATCAGATATCAAACAACTAGTCTCTTTAAATCGGATAATCATGACCTTGTCACATTATACCGATGGTTACAACATAATAGAGAACTAGTTATGAATCCCTGTGTGATCATCATCTTCATATGTCTGAAGTGATACTTCCATCTTGACATCACATCCAATACACTACGATTCTCGATAAACCCAATAGAGGCGTACATAGAACCTGTTAAAGCCCTGGACGACCAAAACCAAAGTTTACCGATTGTCGCAAGTATTAGCGATGTAAGTCTTAGGTTAAGACCAAATACACCTACCTTGACGCGGACTCCCATAGACACATATACATACTACCAATGGGATTCCGCGGGGTCTATCCAGAGCGAAGCTGTTTTCCGTACCATCGGTAAAACACAACCTCCTATCACACTTGCATAAGTATCCTATACTTAAACATATGAGAACTATGTCGTTATGCCCTCACAACA
Organism: Zanthoxylum bungeanum; assembly: GCA_019454045.1. Lineage (NCBI taxonomy): Eukaryota > Viridiplantae > Streptophyta > Magnoliopsida > Sapindales > Rutaceae > Zanthoxylum > Zanthoxylum bungeanum. Next base: position 4,929 of record SKCR01037944.1, on the reverse strand, counting down.
CGCACAAGTGCAATACTAGTCTATTCCGCATTATTGATGTCCAGTCTCGATAATACTACGACTAGGGATATTTAATGATTAAACCTTTATGGATCGATACTGTCTCATATCATCTCAATCCGGAACTAATCATATGGACTTTTACCATTTATATATCAAAGTAAATAAATTACGAAATGATAAAAGGCAATTTCAATACTACATAGTCAATTTTGTACAAGAACACAATGTCTTTTACAAACAGTGACGCTATGGGTCATAATTGTCTAACAATCTCCCACTTGGCCTATAGCCAGTCACTCAAGCATCTAACACCTGAACTATGTATATGTTTCTCAAACTTTTGCTGTGAAATAGCTTTCGTCAGCGGGTCTGCAATGTTTTCATCTGATGCGAACTTCTCGATCTTCACATCGCCTGCAGCAATATACTCTGCTTCTGTTTTTGAATCGGCAACAGTCTCTTGCTTGGATGATTTCCAGCTTACTGCTCTGTTGTTCAAACAAAATATGTACCCGGATTGCGACGTAGAGTCGTCTTTATCGGTTTGAAAACTTGCATCGGAATACCCAGTTATCTCAAGTTCTCCATCTCCATAAATTAAGAAAGCATCCTTAGTTCATCTAAGATACTTAAGGATGTTCTTAACCGCCATCCAGTGACCTTCACCTGGATCGGCCTGATAACGACTACACATGCTCAAAGCATATGAGACATCAGGTCGCGTACATATCATGGCATACATGATCGATCCGACTGCCGAGGCGAATGGTATCCTACTCATGCTGTTTCTCTCATCTTGAGTTTTAGGACACATGTCCTTAGATAGAGAGATGCCATGTGACACTTGTAACAGTCCCCTTTTGGACTGATCCATGTTGAATCTTTTCAACACTTTATCAATGTACGTACTCTAGGAGAGTCCAAGCATCTTTCTAGATCTATCCTTGTAGATTTTTATTCCTAGAATAAAGGCTACTTCTCCCAGATCTTTCATGGAGAATTTTAACGAAAGCCAAGCTTTCACCGATGTTAACATGGGAATGTCATTGCCCATAAGCAATACATCGTCAACATAAAGGACAATGAATGTCAGTGCGCTCCCACTAACCTTCTTATATACACAAGGATCATCCTCGTTTTGAATGAAATCATATTCTTTTATGATCTCATCAAAACGTTGGTTCCATGACCGCGATGTTTGCTTTAGTCCATAGATGGACCGATTTAACTTACAAACCTTGTTTGCAAGTCTAGGCACGATAAAACCGTCAGGCTGTTGCATATAAACATCCTCCAAAAGGTTTCCGTTAAGGAAAGCGGTTTTAACGTCCATCTGCCATATCTCATAATCGAAATATGCAGTAATAGCAAGCATTATCCGAATGGATTTAATCATGGCAACGGGTGAGAAAGTTTCATCGTAATCGACACCATGTCGTTGACGATACCCCTTCGCTACAAGCCTAGCTCTGTACGTTTGCACGTTTCCTTCCATGTCGGTCTTCTTCTTGAAGATCCATTTGCATCCAATAGGCTTTACGCCTTCTGGTGCATCAACCAGTGTCCAAACTTGGTTGGTGTACATGGAATCCATTTCAGACTTCATGGCCTCTTGCCATAAAGCAGAATCGATATCTTGTATCGCTTCCTCATACGTAGCCGGTTCGTCATCCTCAATGAGATTAATATCTACATGAGGTGAGATCAGAAACCCATACCTCTCAGGTTGGTTCCTGACTCTCTCCGACCTACGCGGTCCTTGTGTAATAGAAGATTGTGGTACAGTCTCATCCTGGATGGACTGTTCATGTTCCGTTGAGGATTCTATGCCAGGAACAGTATCACTCCGATTTTCATCGAGTTCTACTTCCTCCCACTAACCACTATATTTAGGAATTCCTTCTCAAGGAAAACCGCATGTAGAGCAACAAATACTTTGTTCTCTCGTGGGTGGTAGAAGTAATATCCTTTGGTTTCCCTAGGATATCCTACGAATAGGCATTTATCCGATTTGGGCTCAAGTTTGGTACCTTCCAAACGTTTGACGTATGCCCAGCATCCCCAAATCTTTAGGAATGAGAAACCCGATTCTTTCCTGTCCATATCTCATATGGTGTCTGTTGTACAGACTTTGACGGAACCTTATTCAAAATAAGAACTGCACTGTTTAATGCATATCCCCAGAAGGAAATAGGTAGCTCAGTGCGACTCATCATAAACCTTACCATGTCCAACAGAGTTCGGTTTCTCCGTTCGGATACACCGTTTAATTGCGGTGTTCCATGAGGTGTCCACTGTGAAAGAATACCATATTCTTTCAAGTAATCTAGAAACTCATTGCTCAAGTATTCACCACCACGGTCCGACCGTAATATCTTTATACTCTTACCGGTCTGTTTTTCAACTTCGTGTCGAAACTCTTTGAATTTCTCAAAAGTTTCCGACTTGTGTCTCATAAGATACACATAACCATAACGAGATGCATCATCTGTAAAGGTTATGAAGTATTCAAATCCACCTCTAGCCTGGCTAGACATGGGCCACAAACGTCACTATGAACGAGGGCTAACAGTTCGGTGGCGCGTACACTTTACCGCTAAAAGGTGATTTAGGTATTTTGCCTAATAAGCAAGATTCGCAGACGTCATATGAATTTGGATCAAATCCGTCCAAGTACCCACTCTTCGAAAGTGTGGATATGCGAGTCTTGTTAATGTGTCCCAGACGACAGTGCCACATATAAGTTTCATCTTTGTTACTTAGTTTGAGCCTTTTGTTTGTTACATTATATGTTTGAGATTGATTTATATTCAAAATATAAAGACCATTATTAGCATCAGTAGAACATATCTCAAAATCATCTTTATAAACAAAACTCCCAGTTTTTCGGAATACAAAAGTGTACCCGCATTGGGTCACAAACAAGATACAGAGATAAGATTCCTAGTCAAACTAGGTACATAATAACAGTCTGAAAGTTTAAGTACATGCCCCGAAGGCAGTTCTAAAACAAAAGTGCCAACGGCCAAAACGGCGACTGGTGCCCCAATTCCAACGCGTAGATCAATCTCTCATGAGGTCAGTCTCCTGCTAATCTGCAGATCCTGCACATCAGTACATATGTGAGTACCACAACCAGAATCAAAAATCTAATTTTTAAAACTAGAAGTAGCCATGTTTATTTCAATAACAAACATACCTGAAACCGGTGCCTTGCCCGCTTTAATCTTCTTATGAAGCGCCTTGTACTCGCGGCAGTCACGCTTCCAGTGACCCCGCTTGCCGCACTGTAGGCAAACATCCTGAGATTTGTCCTTTGGATTCCCAGAAGCCTTTGACGTTTTGGCCTTGTCCTTTTTGTTATGCTTCTTCTTTTTCACACCTCCAATTGCCTTGAGCCCAGCCCTAGGTGCATGAGATGTCGATGCAAAGTGCACCTCGCGCTTGTTGCCCTTATGAAGCTCCTTCTCAGCCTCCTTGAGAGTTGACAGTAACTCTCCAAGAGTATCACTATTGTTCATCAAATTATAATTTATGATGAACTGTCTCCAGGAATCAGGGAGAGATTGCAGGATCATATCCACAGTAATCTCAGCCTCAAAGACTATCCCCATGTTGGCCAGCTCATCAATGTCAGCAATCATCTGCGCCACGTGGGACTCAACAGACATGCCTTCTGTCATGCGTGAGCGAAAGAGCTTCTTCACTAACTCGTACCTCTGCATCCTCTTGTTAGAGTGATACAGATCTTGCAACCTCAATAAAAAAATAAAGATCCAAGTCCCTACTTTGTCTACGAAAGTGCTGAGTCATCGAAGCAAACATAATGGACTGAGTTGTGTCACAATCATCGATGTGAGTCTTCCAAAACTCCAGCTCAAGTGTCTCATTCGGTCCGGGCTTAGGCCCAAGAGGTCTTTGTAAAGTATACAACAGCCTCTCTGAACCTAGGACAATCCTAAGGTTCATTCCCAATCTGCCTTAAAGACATTTTCTCCCATGATAATGTCGCGGACATTTCCCTTTCCTGTCATCTTGACTACGATAGTCCAACTATCTAGTCAACGATAATAGGTATACTCTAACTGTTACATAGAAAAATAACAATATATTAGTCCAACTAATAAAGTAATTTTGACGAAATTATTTGAAAGCGCGTAAAGCTAAGTATCTGAATGAAATTGCAAATTCAATACTAGCCTCCCACTATTTTTCGGCGAGCCTCTAACCCTCTATCGAGTACTCGGGAAACATAGTTTCCTAGTGGGCTAGGATCCCGTTAAATAACTTACAACCTTGACTTTGGCCAACAAGCTGTATGAAACTTAACTAGGTAGATCTCGAAGATCAATTGGATCTCATCCAATTCCTAGATCCGGTAGGTGGACATCCAAGTTCGAAATATATATACAGTATATATGCCAATATATCCAATATATTTTCCTAACATTTTTCCTCTGAATCAACTAAGCCTTGGCTTTGGCACAACAAGCTTAATGATTCCAGTTAAGCGGGACCCATTGACATGGAAAGCTTCGTAATCAATGTCGATGGACAAGAAATGATCTTGACTTTGGCCAACAAATCACAACTTGGACAAGACACCGATATAGAACAAAACTTTCATGATTCAAACACATCCGCAATTGACAAAGGTCTTGACTTTGGCCAACAAACCAATGCCAACTTTGGATCTTGAGTAAGAATCACTCAACGGAAGGAAAAACGCTTAATATGTTTTTGAGGGTTTTTCGTGTAAATTGGCATCCAATTTATTATCTTTGATTAGGTCTCATCATACACCCTTAAGCATGCTTCTAAAACATCATAAGGCGCAAAAGTAAATTAATAACGATATACGGATGGATATTTAAACAGATTGTTCCTAGAACAAATCGCTCCATTTCCTCTCCCCGACTAGAACTA